>LOEQ01005673.1:72678-86011 GCA_001685075.1 Bramus lutescens
GCTGTGTGGGAGCCTAGTGTGTTTGGATGCTCACCTTCCTAGACCTGGACGGAGCGGGGAGGGCCTTGGTCTTCCCACAGGGCAGGGAACCCTGACTGATCTTTGGACTGGAGAGGGAGGGAGAGGGTGAGGGGGGGAGGGGGGAATGGGAGGAAGGGAGGAGGTGGAAATTTTTAATAATAATAAAGAAAATGAACAACATAAAAAGCCGAAGTCTCTCATGTGCCTTCACTATGAGTTCTGGTTTTCATGTGCCTTCGCTATGAGTTATAAGCAGGAGCCTTGCACAATAAATGAAAGCTGACAAGTTTTACATTACAGGCTTGCATCCCCCCAAAGCATCCACAATGATTTCAAGTTATAGGCATGACCCTTGTAAAGGAGGATTAAGCAGATGAGTTCTATATAACAGGGTCATGTCTTCTGAGTACATTCAAAATGAGTCATAACTGGAATATGGAGGTACATGTCTGCAATACTACTACAAGCACAGAAGTGCTCCTTAAAAGGCATATGTCTCCCTCATTCAGTCACAATGAGTTCTGGACTACAGGCAGCATCTATGCACAGTATGTTCATGCCGGTGAATTCTATCTTATAGGCTTGTGTCTCCCATGTAAATTTACAATGGGTTCTGGGTACTGACTGTTCAAGAGGCTAGTTCTTCATTACAGGCTCATGTCCTCCTGTATACATTCACAAAGTTATCTGATTTTAGGCAAAAGTGCCAGAGTGCACAAAAGGAAATGATTTCACTGTTACAAACATGTATTCCCAAGTATATTGATAGTAAATCCTGGTTTATAGTCACGAGCCACATGAAATACTGTGCTGGGATACACGAATTATCCTTCCAAATGAAATGGACAATGAGCTCTTGGTTACTGTTTTGAATTTCAAATAGTGCATTTACACAATGCTTGCTGGGTTATAAACATGATTCTTGCACAGTACATGCAGCAGAAGTGATATGTTAGAAGTGTGATTCTCCCAAAGTTCATAAAACCTGAATGCTGGCTTACAATGGCACTTATCTGGTATAAGTACACAATGAGTGAGGTGTAAAAGGCCTAAGCCTCCGAAAGTAAATGCTTAATGTAGTGTGTATGGTAGTACAGAAATAATGCTACTATACTGTTTGAAATCTAGCACTATATATTAAGAATAAATGCTGTATGTATAAATGTGTAAGACACAAGCCTTGTACACTCCGTGCAAGCAAATGATTTGCCAACTGCAGTCTTGCATCCCCTGTACTTTTTGCCAGTACTGGTTTATTAGGAGCATTTCACAGTATGTAAAAACAACAACAACAACAACAACAACAAAAACAGAAGTACTCATTTAAAGGTATGCCTCTCATGAGACCATTCACAATAAATTCAGGTTATTGGCAGAAGCATTACACAGTGTCCTTAAGAAGTTGAGTTCTCTGTTTACAGGCTTGAGTCTTCTGAGTCATCCAAAATGAGTCCTGCATCACAAATACCAGCTTTCCCAGTACATACAAGGTAAGTTCTACATTAAAGGATTGCTATTCCTGGTAAATGCTGAGTTATATGCATGAGCCTCACACAGTACGTGCTCCAAAAGTGCTGGGATATATGACTGGTTGACACTCACAACAGCATGAACACAATATTCTCCATACATGTACTGTTGTTCACATGCTGTGAGTTTTTCCAGTACAAAAACCATGCGTACTGGGTTACAAATATGTGTCTTCTTCAAATATGTGTGCAATGAGTAATGTGTCATAGGCATACACCTCTCATAGTACATTCCCAAGGAGTATTTGTTTAGTCTTTGGACTCTAGCACTGCACATGCACAAAAACTTGCTGTGCTGGAAGGCATAAGCCAGGCACATTATGTAAAAGAGTTCCCAGTAAAAGGCATGCACAGAGAACATTCACAATTGTTACTGGTTTATAGGCAAGAGCATATACACAGTATACATAAGCAGAGGAATGCCCTGATACAAACCTATTTTTCCCAAGCACTTTTAGAGTGAGTCCTGGCTTACAGTCATAACCCCACACAACACCAGATCAGAAATATTCTATGATATACAAGTGATCCTCCATAATGAAATGTACCATGATTGCTAGGTTATTGATTTTAATCTCACACTGTACATTCATGAGTTTTAGGTAGGTACCTTGGACAGTAAGTTCTAATGGATGAGTTTCCCTTTGCTGATGTTTCCTAACTCCATTCAAAATGAATGCTGGGTATGGGAAGGAGCCTCCAACAATATACATGACTGTGTGTTTATATAACTGACATTCCCACATGAAATGCTCCAGGAGAGCTAGCTTAGAGTTTTGAGTATCACACGGTACATTTACAATCAGTGCTGGTTTCAAACATGAGGCTTTTCCAGTACATGAACCAGCAGTAATGTGTTAGTAGTGTGAGGATATAAACATTGCATAAACCAGAGGTTCTGTGTTACAAGTCTTTGTATCAGAATACATGTGCAATGAGTGATGCTATAGGCATGAGCCTCCCACAATACATGCAAATTTTAAGGTAGCTTACATTTTTGTACCTAGCACTGTACATTCAGGAGTGCTTATGTCTATAGGCATGAACCTAACAGTTTAAATACAAGCATATTAGAACTTCTTAAAATGTAGGCTTTTTCCCAAGTTCATTTACAACGAGTCATTAGCTCAGCACAGCACTTAAAAGCATACTGCTACCTAATGGCAACACAGTCTCACACAATGCATGCTCCAAAAGTGCTGGTATGTATGGTTGACTCATTAAATTACACCTGAAAGTCTGATTACAATTTTTATTGTAACACAGTACATTCATAAAGATTGCTGGGTTGTAAACATGAAACTTCACAACATTTGCACTACGAATGTTGGGTTGCAGGCGTACATCTCTAGAAATGTGCACAATGAGCGAGTAACATGTTATTGTCAGGTATCTCTCAAAGAACATACACCAGTAGTACTCTCATACTACTTAAAATCTAGCATAGTAAATGCACAAGGAGTTCTGTGTGATAGGAACAAGCTTGGCATTTTAAGTACAAGAACATGAGTGCTCTTACCTGGCATGTGTTTCCCAAGAACATTCACAATACGAGCTGATTTATAGGCATAAACTTTGTATGGTTAATACGAGCAGATGAATTCCCCATTAGAAGATTGCAAATCCAAAATACATTCACAATGCGTGATGACTTTTAGTGAGGATGGCTTATAATAATGGTTTATATCACACAACACATGATTTAATAGCTCTGGGATATACATGTGATCCTCCCAAACAAAATGCACTATGAGCTCTGGCTTATTGTTTTGAGTCTTACACAGGACATTCACAATGAATATTGGCTTTTAAATACGAAGCTTGAACCGGATATGCACCAGGAGTCAGGTGTTAACTGTATGAGTCTCATAGAGTATATAAACCATGAGTGCTGTGTTCCAAGAATCTGCCTTTAGAGTACATACACAATGAGTTATGTGTTGTAGTCAGAGACTCCCACAATACATGCACAGTTGGTTTTAGCTTACTGTTTGGGATGTAGTACTATACACTCAGGAATGCTCACAAACACATCAGTTCCCCTTGAAAGGTGTGCAATTCCAGAGTACATTCACAGTGAGGTCTGAGTTCTACACAGGAGCACCATACAATATGTGCTCCATAAGAGCTAGTTTATACCTGTGAGCTTCCCACATGAAAAAAATCAGGCATGGTGACTTCTGTTTCAAGTTTTGAACGGTATTTTCATTTTTAGTGCTGGATTATAAATATGAGCCTAGCACAGCACATGTACCAAGGCAGCTGGTTTGTCATTTGAGTTCTTGAACAATACATAAACCATAAATATTGGTTTACTGTTGTGAGTTTTGGACAGTACATCCACAATGAGGGTTGCATTATAGTGAGAGTCTCTACAATACACACACCAGGAGAGCTGAATTACTGTTTGGAATATAGCTTTGTATAATCAGAATGAGTGCTAATTTATAGGTACCAGACTTTCACAATAAGTACAAATATATTTATGCTCCATTATGGCAGTGTGTATCACAAACAAATTCAACAGTGAGTTGTGGGGTATAGGCACTAACATTACACAGTATGTAAAAACAGATCAGTTTTCCAATTCAGGATTACATCTTCCAGGTACATTCACAATAGGTCCTGGATTATAGGTGCAGTAAATACACACAGATGTTACAGGATTGTCCCTCCTGAATAAATTCACAGTGAATGATAGATTGCAGGCTTGAGCTTCATACAACGCATGCTCCAATACTTCTGGGATTTATGCTCTAACATCCCAAACTGAATGCATGCTTGGTGTTTGATTACTGTTTTAAGTGTTACACGGTACTTTTCCAGTGAGTGTTAGGTTATAAATATGAACCTCTACATACCACACTCCATACACACACCAAGAGTGATATGTATACTGTGAATTTCCTGCAGTATATAAACTTTGAGTTCTGGGTTAAAAGCATGCATTTACAGAATACATTCACCATAAAAGATGAAGTTATATGTGAGCTCTTTGCAAACCATGCAACATGAGTGCTAGCTTACTATCACACAGTACATTTGCAATGAATGCTGGTTTATAAGCACAAGGTTTCCAGATTCCATGCGCTATGAGTGCGGGCTTACTCTTAGGAATATAACACTGTACTTTCACAGTGAGTGCTGGGGTATAGGTATGAGCCTTATACAGTAAATACAGACATATGAGTGTTCTATTACAGGCTTGTGTCTCCCAAGTACATTCACAAAGAATACTGGGTTATAAAGATGATGCTTCCCTAGCACATGTGTCAAGAATGCTGGCTTAGTAGTGTGAGTCTACCACAGTATGTAAACAATGAGTCCTCAGCTAGAAGCATGCATCTCTGGATGTGCACGCCATAAGTGATGTGTTAAGTGCATAAGCCTGCCACATAAATGAACTATGAATTTTTCTTACTGTTTGTAATTTAGCACCATACAATCATGGTGAAAGCAGGATTATAGACCTAGGCCACCCACAGTACAGACACCATGAGTTCTGTCTTACTGTTTTGTTTCAATCATAGTACATTCACATAAACATGCTGGTTGAGTGGGGTTTGTCTCCCACAGTACAGAAACAATGAGTCTTGAATTCCGGGCGTGTTTCTCCAGAATACACATACCAAGAATGGTGCATTGTAGGTATGAGCCTTCCATAGTACATGAACTCTCACCCTTAACTAACTTTTTGGAATAAAAAAGTATGCATTCACAATGAATGTTGGGTTTTAGGCATGAGCCTCACACAGTAAGGACAAGCTCATAAGTGCTCTTTTATAGGACAGGATGTCCTGAGTACATTCACAATGAGTCCTGGTTCATAAATATGTGCCATGCACCATGAGTGTGCCGTGATATGCCAGAGCCTCCAACAGTACTTGCGCCATGAGTGCTGGGTTAAAGGCATTAGATTTTCACAGTAAATGCCAGCTTACTATTTTGAGTCATGCACAATAAATCACAATGAGTGCTGTGTATACACATGAACATCCAATAATATAGAAGTTTTGAGTGTTGGATTACTTATTTACATCTTGCACAGTACATTCACAGTGATTGATGGGTACAAATGTGAGCCTCCCAAAATAAATGAACCAAGAGTTCAGTGTTACAGGTTTATGCCTCTAAACTACAAGAACAATTAAGTGCTTGGTTACAGTCATGAGACTGCAGCATGTACTATGAGCACTGTCATAAACATGTTACCTTCTTACAGTTCATGTACCACGAATGATGATTTATATATGTGAGTCTCCCATGGTAATAGCACCATGAATGCTGAGTTACAGGCTAGAGAATTCCACAATTCATGGACCCTGAATGTCACGTTTGGAGTATAGCCCAGTTCGTGTACCATAAGTGCTACAATTAGTAGTATGACAGTACATAAGCCATGAGTTCTAGATTATAGGAATGCAGTTTTAAAATACATGTAACATGAATACTGGCTTAATCTTTTGAATCTTGCACAGTACATTCATAATACATGCTGGGCTACAGGTATGAGCCTCCCAAAGTAAATGAACCATGAATGCTGCATAACAGGAGTACATTAACATAGTAGATTTATTCACTACAAGTGCTGGGTAATTGGTCTCTCACAGTATATGCCTTATTAGTACTGGTATGAAAGTGGAAGTCCTGACCACAGCATGCACAGTGAGTGTTGTGCTATATATATGAGACTCCACAGTATAGTTGTGAGCTTCCCACAGTACTCCATGAGTGCTGGCTCACTGGTTGGAAATTGACACTCTACATTCACACTAGCATGATGGGTTAGTGGTGTGAGTGAGTGTTCCTTAGTAAATAAACCATTAGTACTGATTTCCAGGCTTTTTATTTTTCATTTGTTTGGTTGGTTAGGTTTTTTTTTGTTTTGTTTTGTTTTGTTTTGCTTTTTTTCCTGCTTTTTTATGTAAGAATTATTTAAATCCAATCTTTCCTCATTTTCCATAGCTATCCTTATTCCCACTCCCTCCCCTCCTCCTACCTCACTGTCCCCTGACCCCACCCCATTCACTCCTCCTGAAGGATAAGACTTCCCATGGGAAGTCAAGGAAGTCTGACACATCTGACACATCACTTCAAAGCAGGACCAAAGCTCTCCTCCCTGTATCTAGGCTGAGCAAGATCCCCCCAGAGAGAATGGGCTCCAAGACACCAGTTTAAGCACTAGGGATAAATCCTGGTCCCACTGCCAGTGGCTCCACAGACTGCCCAAACCTCACAACTCTCCCCCACATTCAGTGGGTCTAAGTGGGTCTAATTTGACCCTATGTAGGTTCACATATTGTTAGTTCAGAGTCAATGAGTTATTAATATCTCAGGTGATCTATTTATGTGAGTATCAGCATCATGGTCTTGAGCTATTTGCTCATATTATCACTCCTCTCTCTCTCTCTCTCTCTCTCTCTCTCTCTCTCACTGTTTCCTGAAAGGTCAGTGCAGTGCTTCGCTGTGGATTTCTGTATCTGTTTCCCTAGTGCCATGTTTCTCACTACCCCCCTTAATGACTCCATCTATCAAAGATATCTCTTTCCTTTCTATCCCTCACTGTCTTTCCCCTTTCTTGAGCATCTTGTTTCCTCATGTTCTCCTACTCTCTTCCCTTCTCCCTTCCTCTTCCAACCTCCCTTACCTCACTCCATGCTCCCAATTTTCTTAGGAGATCTTGTCTGTTTCCCCTTTCCAGGAGGATCCACATATGTCTCTCTTAGAGTTCTCCTTGTTACCTAGCTTCTCTGGGATCGTGGACTATAGGCTGGCTACCCTTTGTTTTAATCTAATATCTGCTTATGAGTGAGAACATACCATATTTGTCTATCTGAGTCTGTGTTACCTCACCGAGGATGTTTTTTTCTAGTTCCACCCATTTGCATGCAAATTTCCAGATGTCATCCTTTTGTACTGCTGAGTGACACTCCATTGTGTAATTTTCTTTACATTTCTCACATTTTCTTTATCCATTTTTCAGTTGAGGGGCACCTAGGTTGTTTCCAGGTTTTGGCTAATACAAATAATGCTACTGTGAACACAGGTGAGCAAGTGTTCTTGTGGCATGAGTGAGCATCATTTGGATATATGCCCAAGAGTGGCATCTCTGGGTCTTGAGCAAGATTGATTTCCAGTTTTCTGAGAAAAAGCCACATTGATTTCTTAAGTGGCTATCCAAGTTTGCATTTCCACCAGCAATGGAGGAGTGTTCCCTTTATTCTTTCTCCTCTACAGCATAAGTTATCACTGATGTTTTTGATCTTAGCCATTTTGACTGTTGTGAGATGGTGTCTCAGTGTTGTTTTGATTTGCATTTTCTCAATGGCTGAGGATATTAAGCATTTCCTTCAGTGTTTTTTTGGCCATTTACAATTTTTCTGTTGAGAATTTCCTGTTTAGATCTGTACCCCATTTTTGATTGGATTATTTGGTAATTTGTCATCTGGAAAGTTCTTTACATATTTTGGAGATCAAGTCCTCTCTCCAATGTGGGGTTAGTGAAGATCTTTTTCCATTCTTTAGGCTGTCATTTTGACTTAGTGATTGTGTCTTTTGCTTTACAGAGTTTCTCAGTTTCAGGATGTCCCATTTATTAATTGTTGCTTTCTGTGTTTGTGCTACTGGTGTTATATTTAAGAAGGGTACTTGCACTATAAGTGATGTGTTCGTTACATGGCCCCTCCACAGTAATTGCACCGTGTGATCTAATTCATAAGCTTGAGTCTCCCTCAATACATTAACCTTGAGTGCCGACTTACCATTTGGAATCTAGCACTTTATATTCATTCACAATTTATGCTGAGTTATGGACATGAGACTTGCACAATACTGATTTATCCACATGTTTCCCAGGTACATTCACAATGAGTGCTGGGTTATAGGAATAAGCCTCCCATTGGTTCATTGTTTGGAAACTTACACTGGATGTTTAAGATTAATACTAGGTTATAGGTACTAGCCTTTCACAGTGCATGCACCATGAGTGCTGGCTTAGTGTTTGGACACTCATAAATGTAGATTCACATGAGTGCAATGAGTTATTAGTAGTGTGAGTCTCCAATAGTACAGAGACCATGATTGCTGGGTTACAAACACGTTTCTCTGAAATACATAAACCACTCAGGATGTGTTTTATACAGGAGGAACCCACAGTAATTGCACCATGAGTGCCGAGTTATAGGCATGAGCCTCCCACAGTAAATGCAAGCTTATTGTTTTGAGTTGGGCACAATAAATTCTCAGTGAGTTCTGCATTATAAATAGGAGCCTTGCAGAGAACATGCATCTTTCTTCTTATGGATGTGGTTAGGAATATGGTTAAAGAATGTTAGGGTTTGGTCTGTGGAATTTAGACTAAGGTTAGGATTGTAGTTAGGGGTTTAGGGTTAGGGTTGTGTTAAGCGTTATACAGATTTAAACTTATTGGTTTTATTAGGGTTGGGATGATAGGGTTAGGATTAGGATTACAGTTAAATATGTCTGAGTTCCAACAGAGGGTTAAGATTAGGAATAGAAAAGGTTAACTTTAGATAGAGTGTTAGGTTTAGCAATAGAAATAGGATTAGTGTTAAGGTTAGGGTGACAAACATGAGCCTCTCCTATTATATGCCCCATGAGTGACAGGTTAGTTGTATGAGTCCATTGCAATCCAAATCCATGAATCAATAATCCATATTGGGTTACTGTTTGATATTGGCACTTTACATTCAATATGAGCATTTGGTTACAGCCTTCAGTCTCCATAGTCCATTCTCCATGCATGGTGGCTGTTTGAAATCTTGCACTGTACACTGAATATGACAGGAGATGTACAAGGTAAGTTCAAGCATTTGTGTGACTCATACAGTCTTACATCTCTGGGTAGATTAATTATACTTTCACTGTATTTTAGGTATGACCTTGTACAATACCTACATGCAGATGAGTTGTCCATTTCAGGGTTGTCTCTTCCTGCTACATTCACAATGACAGCTGGATTATAGTCATTAGCCACATAAAACATGCCCCTGTGGTTTTGGGATAGGTAAGTCAGTCTCTTAAATGAAATGCCATTTGAGAGCTCTCTAACTGCTTTGAGTGTCATGTAGTATACTCATACAACCATGTTGGGTTAGTGCTATGAGTCTCCCCTGGAACACAAGCCATATGTGCTGAGTTCCACATGTGTGACTTCTGAGTATCTGCACCATGTATGATGTGTTATATGCATGAGCCTCCCATGTTAAAGTTTATAGGCGTGAGACTCCCACAATTTTTGCACTATGCTGGATTTCTGTTTGGAATCTTGTATGTACATTTAGAACAAGTGTTGGCTTGCAGCCATGAGTCTAGCACAAGAATTTCCAGTACATATGTGCTCTTTTACAGGCCTGCCTTTCCTAAGTATGTTCAAAATGATTGCTGTATTTTACATTAAGTACACCATACTTGCAGGTCTACTGTTTTTAGTACATTCACAATGAGCGCTGGCTTATAAACATGAGCCCTGCACAGTACATGTACCATGAGTGCTGGCTTATTAGTGAGAGTCTCCCACACTACATACACCATGAGTTCTGGGTTCCAGGGATGCATCTCCAGAATACATGAACTATGAATGATGTCTTAAATGTGTGAGCATCCACATTGTTGGCACCACAAATGATAAATTCTGGACATGAACCTTACATAATAAACAGTAGTTTATATTTTGAGTGGCATACAGAATTTTTACAGTGGCTGCTGGGTTATAAACATGATTTTTCCACAGTACATGCACCATGAGTACCGGATTAGTTGTGTGGATCTCTGACAGTACATAAACCATGACTGCTGTATTGCAGGCATGTGGTTCCAGAGTCCATGCACCAGGAGATCTGCTTTAGTATTTTTAATCTCACACAGTACATGCACAATTGTTTGTGGGTTATAGGTGGAAGTCTCTCACAGTACATGCATTAGTGTTGGTTTTCTCTTTGGAGCCTAGCACTGTACATACACAATGAGTTCAGGGTACAGGCTTGAGCCTCCCAAAGTAAATAAATCTAGAGTGCTGCATTGCAGAATTATGTCAACACAGTATTTACACCATGAGTACTGGATTATAAGTATGAGCCTCCAATAGCACATGCCCTATGATCACCAGTATGAAAGTATACGCCTCCTACACAGCATGAACCATGAGTAATGTATACATGTGGGAGACTACACACAAATTACACTCTGAGTTCCCGGTTATAATTAAGAACTACATATACTCATAAGTGCTAGGTTAGAAGTGTGCATGTCTAGAATAGGTGAACAATGCACGATATGTTATATGCCTGAACATCCCATAGAAACTGCAGCATGTGTGTTGGGCTATAAACATGAGGTTATCACAGTAAATGTTGGCAATTATTTTGAATAGTGCACAGGACATTGAAAAGGACATTCACATTATAAACATGAGCCTCCCACAAAATACGCACTATGAGTTTTATGGTTATGGTTAGTGTTATGGTCAGGAAAGAGAAGGCTGAGGGTATTCAATACGTTTATGTTAGAGTTAGGTTTACAGGGTTAGGGTTAGGTTTATGATTAGGGAAATAAGATTAGGGGATAAGGGCTAGAGGGTAAAGTTTAGGATTGAGTTTAAATTTATACAGAGTTGGTTAGGGTTAGAAATATGATGATGTTAGGTTTAATATTAGACAGGGTTGGAGTTTAGGTGTGGGTTATGGTTAGATTTAGTGTTACACTGATTTAGGATTACGGTTTAAGGTTATTGTTTGATTTAGGTGGCTAGAGTTATTTTTAGTTTTAGGGCATTAGTGTTTGGTTAAATGGTTAGAGTTAAGCAGTGGGTTAGGGTTTTGTTTTGACATCATTAGACCAGAGAGATAGTAATGGTCAATGATAGTGATAGATTTATGATTAAGGTGTGGGTTAGCTTGATCATTAAATTTATGTTTACAAGGGATTAGAGTAAGACAAATGGTTAGGCTTATGAATAGTGATAGATTTGAGATTAGACAAATGTTTATGTTTAGGGAAAGTGTTTAAGTTAGCCTTAGGTTTATAAACTCTTCCTCCCATAATAATATTCTGTGAGTTTTGGCTGATCGACATGAACTTCCCACTGTACACACATAATAAATACAGGTTTCTGTTTTGAATTGCATACAGTACTATTCAACATGAGTGTGGGGGATAGGCATGAGCTTCATACAGTACATACATCAGCAGTACTGGCTTACAGCCATAAACCTGCCATAGTGTACTCACTAACTTTTCAGCACTATAAAAAATAAACCATATACCCTACACATACCATGATCACTGGTTTGTTCTTCTGCATCTCACATAAAACATTCCAATTATTTTTAGGTACGAGGCATGAATACTTGCACATGAGTGTTGGTTTAGCAGCCTGAATTCACAACAGTAATTGCACCATGAGTGGTATATTACTGATTTGAATCTCACACAGTATAATTATAATGAATATTGGCTGTTTTGATTATGGCAGAATACATTAACAGTGGGTATTAGGTTATAAACTTGAGCCTTCCATAATACATGTACCATGAGTGCTAGGATTGCAGGTGTTATCTTCCTACACCATACACCATGTGTGCTGGCTTACAACCATTAGGCCACTATAGTACATGCACCATGGGTACTGGTTATAGGCATAAGCTTCCCACAGAATACACATGATAAGAGCTGGTTTCCTGTTTTAAGTGTTGTACAGTACACTCACAATGAGTGCAGGGTTTTCAGCATTAGTCTCCCATAGTACATGTGCCATGAATGCTACACTACAGGATTGTAGAGTATATTCAAAATAAGTACTTTCTTCTGAATTCTTCAAAGGTGGCACAAAATGTATTACCATATAATATAAAAAGAATAGAATTTGTTTTACATATGGTCAATGGTAATACTTCTCAGATATTTATACATATCCTGTTCATATAAGGAAATTATTGTGATTACATTACCAATAAACACTAGAGAATACTTAAGGTATGAGGCATTATTTTGACCAATGTGCAGGGGAAATGGGCTTATTGGCAAAAGGAAGAAGCTTGGATTTCATGTAGGAATCAATGCAAAGTGCTCAATGCTTTTCAAAAAAGGAAAAGCTGTCATATGGAAAAATAAGGTGAAAATTTGACCTAAATCATATATTTGAGAGAGGGGGAGGTGGAAATGGATCACCACTAAAGAAGATACTTCTAAAAATGAGATGATTCCTTTTACAACATCCCCATCATTTATTGCCTTGAAGTAAACTTTTATTCACTGGCTTCTGTAAGTATTAAATGACTTAGTAAGCTAATCACTCATTGGGGTTCTGGGGTGATGTGGGGTTCTCAACTGTATGTTGTGATTATCATTGATTATTAAACAAACTTCTTTGTACCTACAGCAGGGCTGAACAGAGCTAGGTGGTGAAAGAAGATGGAGTCAGGGAGAAGCTATGTAAACCCTCCTGAGAAAGACATTGAAGGGAACTTTACCCAATAAGCCACAGCCACGTAGTTATACACAAATTAGTGGAGGTGTGTTAATTTAAAATATAAGAGTTAGCCAGAAATACACTTAAGCTATTGACCAAAGAGTATCACAAATAATGTGGTTTCTGTGTGATTATTTCAGAAGTCTGGGCAGCCAGGAAAGGAACAAGAAGCCTCCAACAAGACTGGGGCATTCCAAAGGAGTGATACATGCTCACTGTTTATTGTAACATTGGGGGCTGTTTGTTGGGGTTTATGTCCTGCCCAGTTCCCCACAGCTGGCAAGCCCCAAAGAAA
>LOEQ01005674.1:16165-33659 GCA_001685075.1 Bramus lutescens
GAGAGAGAACTGTGGTTGGAATGTAAAATAAAATTATAAAATAATAAAATGGCCAAAAAAGACCATTTCCATTGACTTACCTCAGGGCTTCTCTTTTGTACAAGGAGTGACACTGAGTACACAGACAAGTTTTCCAAGTTACCTATTTTGTCTCTCTGACCTATTTATATAGCTATATATTATGCTGTCATAATTACTAGAGAATAAATTGTGAAAGTTCTTAGAACAATATTTCCCACCTTATTCCACCAGGGTATATGTGGCTGTTTTGTACATCTACATTTTAAAATTAACTTGTCAATTTCTAGAAGTTATTAGATAGATAGATTACATATATATAAATATATATGGGAGATTAACTATAATACTTAGACTTTCAGTCTACAGTCATAACTTATGGATATATTTATATATTTATATATGTTTATATAACATGTATTTTCAAGAAAGTTTAATGTCTTACATATCTTTGGTTAGATTTATGCCTAAGCGGTTCGTATTTTCAAAATATCGTCTGTTGGGCTCTAATTTGTAGGTTCCAGTTGATGCACTCAGTGTACGGCCAGAAACTTGCTAGACTCTCCCCCATAGAAAAAAAATCTTCCTTGGTATCTTTTTATGTTACATATAAATGTATTATCTGCCAATGGAGAAAGCTATTTTCATCTGTTGCCTTTTCTCCAGCTTCTGCAGCTGACTGGACTCTGGTTCTGTGTTGAAACAGCAGCAGGGGAAATTTCACGGCAAAGCCCCATCTGCTTTTTCTGCCGAGTCTTTTCAGGAGTCATCTCTTTGGATCTCTGTTTTCATTTTCTTTTTTGGTTTTTAGAGACAGGGTTTCTCTGTTTCCTGACTGTCCTGGAATTTGCTTTGTAGACCAGGCTATCTTTGAACTCATGAAAATCTGCCTGCCTTTGCCTCCAGAGATCTGGGATTAAAAGTGTATGTCACTACTGCCCAGCTTGTATCCCTGGTTTTCTATATAAATTTGATTTTTCATAAGCCTTTTCTTTATATACTAACATGTTATTTGATTATTGCACATCTGGAAAAAAGTCAGAGTAAAGGCCAAGTAAACTTAAAGAAGAAAGGAAATGCCAGATGTACTAATTACACGAGCTGGAATTCTAAACCAATCTTTAATTGCCTTGCATTCTCAGAGTAAAACCAGTAGGTCCAGATTGTGTTATCTTTTTATATATTACTTGATTGTTTGCTAACATTTTATCTAGGAATTTCAGGCCTATGAGGTTGATTGGCTTATAGTTTTCTTATTATCTTTATAAAGTTTAAATAAGATAGTTATGCTTACTCATTAAGCGTGACTGGCATCTGCTAAAGGTGCTGTCTGTGTTTATGTTGCACTGTCCTTCCCCCCTCTACGTATAAGAGAGTACTTCCTCGTTCCCCTTGGCGTTCTTTTAGCCAATAGAGTATGAATACAAAGCACTTCACATGTATTCTGGGTCAGACAAGAACGTGTTTTCCTGTGTGGGCCGCTGTATTTAGACAGGGGGATTCCATGGTGGAGAGCATGCATCACACTACACTTGAAGATTGGAGCTAGTCATTCCTCTGCTGTTCTCTTCTAGAATCCGTGGAAAATTAGTCCTCCTTAGAGCTGAGGGAGAACTCACCAATGTTTTCCTAAGACTTATGATTTCTGAACACGTTGTGTTCACGGTTTTTAAGCTCTCTAGGCCTTTTCTCTGTCAGTCATTTTCTTCTCATCTTGCCCACACGAAGTTACTAACTTATCCACCAATGGCATTTTGAAATGTCTGTGGCACTTGCTAAGTCTCCATCGGTTCCTTTATGACACTCACCATGTGGCCTTTGCATCTCAGCAGTTTGGCCTGAAGTTTCTGGGTTTGATCAACATTTCTGGCTTTGTGTGTTGACTTTATTTTGTGTGTCCTTTCTAAAGCTACTTGCTGGTTTTGTTTTTACTTCCCTTTCCTTTCTTTGAGTTTATTTGGTTTTTATTCTGATTTCCCAGGCAAATACCGACCTCATTGTTTTTCAGGTGTTATAAATCTCCAAATACTGTGATACCTTCCCTTGTGTGGATACCAAAGAGTAATTTTCGTTTTTCAGTACAGCTTTTTAATTTTTTTTTCCTGATTTGTTCTCCAACCGATGGCTTATGTTACGGTGGCTTTCTTAATTTCTAAATCAATGAGGGTTTTCTAATTATGTTTTCTATTGGCTTTTAGATTACTTGCAGTATGCCAGAGACCATAGTATCTTTCATTTCTCTCCTTTAAACTGTGTTGGATCTTGCTTTGCTGTTCTGGATTGTTTTTTAAATGTCCTTGTGTACTTAAAAAGAGAATATATTTTCTACTTATTGATTATAACATGTCCATATAAGTTCAGGCAGTCAAATTATTAGCTAATCATTTGGTTTAACTATCCCATAGCATGGCTGTGCTGAGTAGCTTTATGTCAACCTGACAAAGACTAGAGTCACCTCCGAGGAGGGGAACCCAATAAAGAAAAGGCTACCGTAAGACTGGGCTGTAGGCAGGCCTGCTGAGCATTCTCTTAATTAGTGATTGATGAGGGAGGTACAGCCCATTGTGAAGAGTGAGCCCTTGGACAGGTGGTCCTGTGTTCTATGAGAAAACAGGCTGAGTACCATGATGAGCAAGCTGTCCAACAGCAGCCCTCCACGGACTCTGCATCAGCTCCTATCTCTTAGTTCCTGCCCTATTTGAGTTCCTGGCTCCCTTCAATGATGAACAGTGATGTGAGAGTGTTAGCCAGATAAACTCTTTCCTCCACAACTTGCTTCTGGTCACGGTGTTTCATCGCAGCAATAGTAACCCTAAGCTGAACAATGGTTTTTTTGTGGTCTCTTTCTTGTAACAGTTTTTAAGAGAACAGCATTACTTCTTCTAATTATTAATTTTATGTTTCCTTTTTATAATTATGCCAATTTTGATTTTTATAGATTAGTTATTGTGTAAAGACATTTAAGACAGTGTAAAATCACTGAGGTACATCTCTAAAGCTCTGAGTGGATCACCATACAACATATATACATTAGAATATCATGTACCACTCCATTCATAAATATGTGCTATTATTATGGACCCACTAAATATAAAAAAGAATATAAAATAGCTTTCTGATAATGTGAACCATCTACCCTTATGAAGGACTATATCCATAGTGATACAGTTTGTCTTAAAATTTGTTAACTATTGAAGTTACATGTTTTAACTTTTCAGGTTCTGATATTTTAGGCTTATATCTTATATCTTATGAATGGTATATAATTAAATTACATTGCTACTTTTATTTTTTCTTTTCATCTATATTCCAATCTTCACTCACTAACTAGATGGATATTTTTTCATTTACATTAACATAATTATTGCATCTGTTTTGTAATACCACTTCCCTCCCGCCCTCCTTCCTCCCTGTATTTGATTGATTGGTTCTCAAGCTCACACCCTTTCTTCTTTTGTTGATTTTTATTTTTTTCTCATTCCGCATACATTTCCATTTGCTAAAATGTAACCTGGATGTTTTGTTTCTCTACTTTGTGGTTGCTGCAACTATTGCAAGATAAATAGCTTAAGAGTCGGAGGCTCTTCTGTGTTGTCGTTTGGCTCTCAGAACGGCAGAAGAGCTTAGAGCACTGAAGTCAGTCCTTCAGTTTCATGTGTCCTCATTTTATGTCCCCTTTGCTTGTTTTAGGACTCACTAAGGGCTTTGTACATTTAGCCCTGTGCTTATGACTCCTTTGTTCTCCATATATTGACTTTTGGACTTGCAAACTTGTATTATTTCCCTTCTGCCAAAAGTTTCTTAATTTTCAATGATCAATGAGTATCAGGTGTGCAAATCTGCCCGCATTGCCTTCATTCGTCGTTCAGAGGTTTGCAGTGTTGTTACAGGATGGAGGCATTTGCCTTTTGATCATTGGCGATAGCAATGATTCACTCATTCACCTTTGTTTCCGCTGCTGCCCTCAGGAGTCGCCGGTCCATACAACACCTGCTCCTTACAGGCCGATTGTTTTTCCTGCTAACGCTGCTTTGAGAGCTTCTCTCTGTCTTCTGCAGTTTCTCAGTGAGTTTTTCTCAACACTGTTCTCAGACTGTGGGCTTTTAGAAGTATCGGTTGGTGTGCCTCACCACTTGAGGTCTAAACATGAAGTCTAAATATGACGTCTAACCCTTTATCTGCCTCTTCTCTTTCTAGAGTTCCAAGGAAGTCTGTTGGGTTTTCCTTTTTGCATCCATTGTTTTTCTTTATCGTTCTCCTCCACAGCTCCCATTCCTTTTCTTGTGCGCGCTGCTTTCTAGATCACCGGCACGGAGCCTTTTTTGCTCCTCATTTCTTTCTGGTCAGCTCTCTACGACCTTCATGTCTCATCTTGGCAGCCGCCAGGTAAGGAAAGAGGCAATGAATTCTGTTATAGGCTGGCGGATTCTGAGGGTGCTGTCCATCATGGCAGAGTAGGCATGACAACCAGAGATTCTCCACCTGCAATGGTGGGAATGTGAGGTCGCCATGGCTCTTCACACCATGGTGGAAGACAGTAACCAGGGCAGCCACACCTACAATCCCACCCCTGTGGTCCCGCAACTGCCAGCTAGACCCTGTGTCTAAAATTTTCCATTGGCCCTGTGCACAGCACCACCATCCAGAGACCAGGGGTTAAAACCTTGACATCAGACCATTCTTATTAACCATGGCAAGCTCCAAACCTGTCCATTCAGTTTTAAATTTTCTTTACTGTCTTTTATGAATAGAAGGTCTATTTGCTATTTAGCTTTTATATAGATGGTGGGTCACTTAGTATATATCACCATTTTGGGGTAAAGTTTTGAAGTGTCTCTTATTTATACATTGTAAATAGTACATGACAGCCAATACCTTCTAATTACAGAAGGTTCTGTAGGCCGTTAATTCATTTGTTCTCTCTCCTTGTGACTCATGGTGTCTTCTTTTAGAGGCTTGGTTATTTTTGACTGCATACCATTGTCTTTGTCTTAATATACTTTTTTGTCCTACAGGAATATTTACAGGCTTAACATGAATCTCTCTCTCTTTCTTTCCCTCTCCTTTCCCCTCTTTCTCTTTCATGTAGCACCGGTCCTAGAACCAGGTTTGTAGACCAGGCTGACCTTGAACTCAGAGATCTGCCTGCCTCTGCCTCCTGAGTACTAGGATTATAGGCATGCACCACCATTGCCTGGCCAGAGTGCTCTCTTCAATACCTGAATAAAAAACTAAGAACAGCAGCACACACGTCTAAACCCACCAGAGAGGCAGAGACAGGAGGATTGCTGGGACTTACTGACCTGTCTGTACAGGGGAATCTGTGAGCTCCATGTTTGGTGAGAGACTCTCTGAAAAAAAAGATAATATGGGGACCAATTGAGGAAGATGCCTGACCTTAATCTCCATGCTCATACATGCACTTGCACTGGTATGCATATGAACACAGAGAAACATATATACAATAAATAAATACACCTTCTTCAAAAACAGACATGACTTGAAGATCTGATTACACTGGCTGGTTTAGAAGCTCTTGGAATCTGCCTGTGTCTGTCCTTAATACTGGGATTGCAAACATGTGTAGCCACATCCAGGTTTTTACATGTTTGCTGGGGACTCAGACTCAGGTGTGTGTGATTACAGAGTAAATGCTCTCACCTACTGAGCCATCTCCCCAGCACTGTGCTCTTCTTACCTAAAGTTTTGATACAAATGATTTTATGGTCTCAGATCTATGTGTGATCTCTGTGTGAGTTTCTGTGTGATCTCTGTGTGATCGCTCTGTGTGTGTATATGATCCGTATGTGTATCTATGTGAATGTATATGTGTGATCTGTGTGTGTCTATATGTGTATGTGTGTATATGTATGTGTGTGGTCTCTGTGTGTGTGTGGTCTCTGTGTGTGACTGGTGTGTATGTGTCTGTGTGTATGTATGTTTGTGATCTGTGTTTGTGTGGTCTACGTGTGTGTATATGTGTGTGGCCTTTGTGTATATGGTCTCTCTGTGTGTGGTGTTTGTATGTGATCCGTGTGTATGTGCGTGTGTGTGTATGTGTTATCTGTGTATTGTGGTCTCTTTTGTGTGGTCTGTGTAAGTGTAGTCTCTGTGTGTAGTTTGTGTGTATGTGTGTGTAGTCTGTCTCTGTGGGGGAGTCTCTGTGTGTGGTCTCTGTGTGTGTTTGTGTGTTCTCTCTCTGTGGGAGGGGAGTCTGTGGGGGGGTCTGCATATAAGTGTTCCATACAATTTGGTTGAATCTTTGAAATGTTATATCCTAAAGTATCTTAAGGATGTCATTTTTGACCCCCTGGTCAGGCTTAAAATTCGAAGGTCTACGTCTGTCTCCCAGGCGTTGGGTTTCTCCTGAGTTCTGTCCCTTGTTGGAGTGGCACTCATAGGATGCACAGAGCACACCAGTGCCCTACAGGTGACTCCTCAGTCCCTGGGGAGACTTTTCAGATCGCACCCAGCCTGAGCCTCAACCTCTGCTCGACGAGACAGCTCACGTCCTCATGAAACTCTGAGGTAAAGAAAGCTCTCCAAGCGTTATCTTTTGATTTAACTCCCAGCAGCCTAGCAAGCTGAGCAAGTCAGGGACAGCTAATGCTGTTTTTAGAAGACAGAACTGAGGCCTGAGGACCACAGCTTTATCCCACTAATTAGTGCCCTTCAGCACAATGCTCAGTTTCTACATAACCCGAACATAACTGTGTTCTCAGAATGAAGAGTCTGAAAAGCGGGCTGCCCAACCTACAGGCCAGCTTTACTAACTGGACTGAAAATGATACTGCGCTCTCTACGGATTCCCACTGTCATCCTTCCCATTTCAGTTCCTGCTGAGGACTGGAACCTTCGGAACTGTGACTTGTGTGGCCGTGCTTTCTGTCCTTGTTACACACCCTCCTTACTGTCCTGCTTTTCTTCCTGTCTCTCTCCATCTTATGTTTCCTCTGTCAACATCTACCCACTTGAGTTTCACTGAAATGAAGCTGAGCAATTTCAGAAGGGAAAGTGAGAAAACTAAACTCATCTCGCTTGATGTGTGTTTCCAGGATCAGGTGTTAGAGCAACCAACAGGAACCTCTGTGACATCAGTGCACCCCCAGCTTGCTCTGGCTTCAGCATGCCTACAAGGAAATGACATTGTGTTGACAGTACAAGCTGTCACAGTCCCTCACTCTGAGACCCAAACCGCTACATCCAGAATCTCCAGTCCCAAGGAAAGAACCTCTGCCCATACCATGTTACCAGTGACATCATTTAGCGTTACTCTCCATCCCTTGGGTCTGCTATTATCTCCTTTCTCTACCTCTGTGAGGTGTGCGTCCCTCTGGAACTCTCTGGTTGACAGGAGTTAATCCTTGAGTCACTTCTGTCATTTAATGGCGACTCATAAAATAACATTCAGAAATGGCTCTCTTTTTCAGAGAGAGAGAGAGAGAGAGAGAGAGAGAGAGAGAGAGAGAGAGAGGAGAGATGTGCAGTCAGACTTTATAGATCTCCCACACTTGCCCTTGCCCAGGTCAATGAAAAGCTAGGTGTTATTTGTCAGAAGCTCAGTTTCAGATGGGAATGAAATATTTGCAGAAAGTTCCTTGTCTACCACGAGAACTGTGGTAGACAAGCATCTATTGTGTCGTATTTCTAGTTAAACCCACCAGGGCCTCATTAGATCATGCTGGCTCCCCACCACCATTGCCCAGGCCAATGATCATACTAGGTACTGTCTATCTGAAGTTCTGTTGGAGAGGAATATGATGTATTCTCAGAAGGCTCCTTGTCTCCCATGAGAACTGTGGTAGACAAGTATCTATGGGAGTCATATCTCCATTAAGCCCACAAGGGTCTCATTAGCTCATGCTGGCTCCCCACCACTATCTAGTCTCCTCTTCCTTTGAAATGGGAATCTATTTTATTCAGGATGGCAACACATTCTCCTTAACAGTCATATGTCCTAGTCTCTCCTGTGGGTGGCAATGGTCTTATCATTAAGTTCCAGCCAATGGGCTAGAAATGAATGCAGTTAGATGGAGCAAGGCCCAACCCTTAAAGGAGAAACAGCAGGGCAGGGCCACTTCCCTTCTCTATCCCTGCTTGCTTCTCAGAATGAGCCATAGCTGATGAGATCCTATGGGTATTTTTCATACACTAAGTGAAAACTTAGGATTTAAGGTTGGTCCCTCTGTAAGGAAGGCAGCATGGAAGAATGAATCCAACCCCCAGTGATAGGGCATCGACATGCCAGCTGTGGGCTTGCTTCTGGGAAGCAACTTTTATAAGCAGGGAGAGAAAGAGAAAGTCCTGTGTGTGCTCTCTTCTGTTGTTCTTGGTTCTCTGCTAATGAGCCACTCTTAAAGATCTGTGGTCCTAGAGTGAAAGATTTGTGATCCTGAGCTGAGCAGGAACCAGAATCTTCCCAGTTCCATCCCAGCCTCTACAGACTTCTCTCNCAACCCCCAGTGATAGGGCATCGACATGCCAGCTGTGGGCTTGCTTCTGGGAAGCAACTTTTATAAGCAGGGAGAGAAAGAGAAAGTCCTGTGTGTGCTCTCTTCTGTTGTTCTTGGTTCTCTGCTAATGAGCCACTCTTAAAGATCTGTGGTCCTAGAGTGAAAGATTTGTGATCCTGAGCTGAGCAGGAACCAGAATCTTCCCAGTTCCATCCCAGCCTCTACAGACTTCTCTCGTGCCCTTGAACCATCTATTTAAGCTCCTCGTGCCTGCTGATTTTTGTCAGGCAAGAATAGGATTATTGGGACATCAGCCTCACTTAGAATAGTCTCTGGTACATGGTCATCATTAAGTAAATGTTATTTTGTCCTTGTTATTTTTATTGTTTTCAGTAACCATGAAAGGAACGTTGTACTGACACTGATGTTAACTTAACTTTGGCCTTGCTGCATCTGCTGCTCCCATCAAAAGTGCTTCTATCTTGCTCCCACTGTCCCACAGATGAGATGGTGACCCACTACCCTACCGGCAGCTTTGCCTCTTCTGTGGAGATGCAGGAAATGCAGATACACATTTGCAAACAGGTTGCATTCTTCCCTTGGTTTCTGAGCAAACTGGTTTTCATTAAATATATATCTAGTGCTTTGTATTCAAGGTTTAAGTCAGCAGCAACTCTGGGGAGCTTATGTCTTCTTCATTCCAGATTAAAGCCCCACAGAGTTCACAGCATATAGATATATTCTCTGATCTACGCGCTGGAAAGAAAAGCAGAAAAGAAAACACAACCCTCTCGCTGACACGGGGCTAGATGGGGCAGGTGTTGTTACCAAGCTCTGGAGACACATGTCACCACTCTGCAAACAAAGCAGAAGTGGGCTGCTTCAACCCGAGGATTGAAAAACCTCCGACGGAAATGAGTCCAGATGCCTTGAACATGAAAATAGGACTGGCTGAAATTGAAAATGACATGGGAAGAATGAGGTACCATTTGAGGAAGGCACAAAAACCCACGAAGCCCTGAATGCTCTTTGCCCCCACCCCCATTGTAAGCATCTGCCATTGACCCATTGTCATTTGCATCCTTTTGTGCTGGGCCACCTCAGAGATTTCTGAGAGAGGACAGAAGTCCAGACCTGCTCTGAATAGGCCATTTGCTGAGCATTTGTGTGTCTAGCAAGGGTGACTGCGTGAGGCTTGCTGGCAGGGAGGACAGTCACATGCTCGCAGTGGCAATATAATGGCTAGCTGAAGTCAGGGGTGGGGGCTGGGTAGAGGAGTCTGGCTTCCGTTCATTTCCAGAAAGGACTGTTCTGGTTTTCTTAAATGTGCTTCTCTGGCAGGAGAGAATGCAAGGGAGTCAAAGGAGAAACAATTCACCCACGCACAATCAGGGTGTGAATTTACCACTCTGAGCTCCTCGAAGGTTACGACATCAGCGGCCAAGAGGATGGCAGTGCTGATATGGTTCGAAGCGCAGCCTCCTTCTGCACAGGCAACCGGGACATATGCATCAGTTGCTACTCAGTTTTGCAGGTCCAAACGGCCTGACTGCTCAGCTGGGATGGTGGAGATAAAGCAAAAAAAAAATCTCCTCTGGAGTTTACAAACCCAAGGGGTCCCCTCTGTGCTCAGGGGCCCTGAGCATCCTGAAAGAGCTGCCCGGGGCTCTGTTGGTATTGAAGGTCACGGGCAGTGCACGGCTTAACAAAAGGGAGTGGGGGAAGCTCTCCAAACAGCTACATTTTCCTGCTAGAATCCATGTGCTCCTCTCAGTCTGATGCTGTCTTCCTGATGCTTTGGATAATTATTGAATTGTTCTCCCATCCGAACAGCTGTTGTCTGAACGGCTCTGCAGGGCTGGTAGAGGGTGAGTGATTGGACAGCTCTTGGATGAATAGGTACAGGGAGCTTTTTCCTTCTCTGTGGTCACAGAAGCCCCGCAGCTGGACCTCACTCAGAGCGCAGAGTAAGGTGACAGTTGTGACGGTGTCTGTAGAGTTTTCTATATGCAAATGCTTTCGGGTGGGGAGGGCAACCAGGGCTATAATGACCAGGCTGCAGTTTTGAAAAAAAATCATGTCGCAAACGGACTTAAGGACGGTGTAGGTAAAACAAAAGAGGACAGCATTGAGGTTGGTTTTTTCTCAAAGAGCATAAGAAAAAGAAAAAAAAAAGGACCCTCTTCAATCTAATATTAATTCCATATTGAAGCAATCACCTAGCCTTATCCTGAACTGGGTGTTTATAACTGAAGCTTTGAAAAGCTTGGAAGAGCATGATGCCTTTGGTTTCTAAATCAGGTCTCTGTGCTGCTCTCAGAGAAACATTTCAGCTCTGCATCCGGAGCATGGTGCCATTGTGATTGTTTATGTCGTTACCACCCATATCAGCGACAATAGCACAGTCCATTCTGGACCAGAATATGCAAATGCCACGATTTCCCCTACCCTCGTCTTCTGAGCCAGGAGATCCAGCTGCTTCCAGGATGGGATTACAGCCTTGCCTTGGGATCTCGTTAGGTGCTGGTGTGGTAGTGAGCAGGGCTTCTGCTTTATGTCATAGGGTTTCCACTTGGCTATCTTTCTACCAGGCAGAGTAATACCTGTGTTCTTCCTGCAATCCCAGGGTGTTAGCAAGATTAATGAGACAATACCATCATGAAACATTTTGACATCAAAGGTAGACCCTGCCCTGTGAAGGGGCCAAGCTATACTTGGCCTTCTCTGAAACCATCACCCAGACACAAACCTCACTAGCCCCTCCCCTGTGGTTGTGTAATCTTGGCAACCTTCACTCTGCAGCCATCACACTGTATGGTCACTGTGTCCTCTGTAGACCAGGAGATCCTGAAGGTCAGTGTCCAGTTCCTTTTTTTCTTTCCAGTGCTGATTTAGCTCTGGGGAAAGTAGGAGCTCAGCAAATGTTTGTTGAGGAAATGACAGAGTGCCAGTCATCATCACCACCATCATCACCATCATCATCACCATCATCATCATCATCACCATCATCATCACCACCACCATCATTATCATCATCACCATCATCATCACCACCATCACCATCATCATCATCACCATCATCATCACCATCATCATCATCATCATCATCATCACCACCACCATCATTATCATCATCACCATTATCATCATCACCATCATCATCATCACCATCATCATCACCAACATCATCACCACCATCATCATCATCACCACCACCATCATCATCACCACTACCACTATCAGCAACAGCAGCACCACCATCATCATCACTATCATCATCACCACCATCATCATCACCACCATTTTCATCATCACCACCACCACCATCATCATCATCATCACCATCATCATCATCACCATCATCACCACCACCATCATCATCACCACCATCATCATCATCATCATCACCATTATCATCATCACCATCATCATCATCACCACCACCATTATCATCACCACTATAGGAAGAGCATACTTGCTCCACAATGCTTGGGATTTCGATTCTGGAATTTTTCACATTTGGAAGTAGTTGCAGTTTTTATATCATTAGTTGAACATTTCCAATCTGAAGAAGTTCACATCCCAAATGCCTCCAAATCAGACACTGTTTGAATATCATGCTGGCTCGTAAAAGGTTTCAGATTTTGGATTCGGGGTGTCATGACAGGAGATGCTTAGTGTGGATCATAAAGTATCACCTCAACTCAACATGGCTTTCTTTTAGAAAATCTACCTCTGTTCAGTTTGATGGGAGAAGCATGGTCAGGCTAGGTGTAGACCAAGAAAAAATGGCCAGCTTCCCTTCCCTCTAGTAACCAGTGTTTGTTTGTTTGTTTATTTATTTATTTATTTATTTATTTATTTATTTATTTATTTTTCTTGGCAGAAAAATGGTCTTAGGGAGACATTCCTCAGTCATCTGATAGCTCATAGAATTGAATGGCCAAGACTATTTGCTTTGGTCATATGCAAAGTGACAGCATTTATAGAATAATGGAATGAGATAAAATTATATAGTCCTCATCCCCATGTTTTCTAGCACAGCATTAGACTGGTGACATGTAGGTCTAACCTGGACTGAGATTCTTGCTGGCTGGCCCATGTCTCTTCAAGGCAGCAGTTCTCAACCTGTTTGTTATGACCCCAGTGGGACCAACCCTTTCACAGGGATCACATATCATATATCCTGTATATCAGATACTTGCATTACATTTCATAACAGTAGCAAAATTACAGATACGAGGTAGCAATGGGAACAATTTTATAGTTGGAGGTCACCACAGCACGAGGAACAGTATTAAAGGGTCGCAGCATTAGGAAGGTTGAGAACCAGTGCTTTAAGGGATTGGATGTTGAAGGCTGTGTGCCCAGCAGAAAGGCTATGCCTCATTCCTGCTCACTGTCTCACATGCCAACTGTTGTAAATTAATCCAGCTACCAGGCCCTGAGGGCAGCTGAATTTATCATCCTACCTTTTAGGTTTGTTATCTGGCTAGTACTATGATGGGCAGCCTTCTAAACCAGTTTCCATAGGTCTCACCTCCTGCTGTCCACCTCCGCCCTTCTATGGTGTTTCCACATGACTTCTTCCAATATATAGCGTACAGAACCATGAAAGATTACGACTCTCTCATTGGGTCTCTTGCTGTCTTGGCTTGCCCACAGTGATGAACTTAGCTCCATCAGAATTGATGATGACCTCAGGCCAATGTTTATATCAAGAAAACTGGGCCTTTTATGCAACAGCCCATGAGGAAGTAACTCTTGCCAACACCCCTTGTGAGCATGTAGAAGAAAACCCTTCTTCAAAGAAGTCTTGAGAGAACTGTCTCAGCCAGTGCCTCAGTTACCACTTTATGAGGGACCATAAGCTAGCATCTCAGTGTTTTGTGAATGAACTGTGAAGGAGAAAGCCAGGGAAAGCCTTGCCTAGACTCTAGTGAACCTGAGATAATAGCACTGTGTTTTAAGCTGCTGAGTTTGTGGACATTTGTTCCCTGGCTATAAATAACTGATATGGTAGTGTTCTACATAGTATTTTTTTTGTTTAGTCATGGATTGTAGTATGAGGTGAGCGGGCCACATTCCCGCTGCCCAGTTCCTGGCTGCCTGGAAGCCTCATTTTAAAATGGCATGGTTTTTTTCCTCCTGTGGCTGCCAAGTCAGAAAAATTTCTCTGCGGCAGCCCACCAGCAAACAGCAAAAGGCTGTATTAAACTCTATATTTGTGTCTAGAATTCCCTTTCAAGCCCTCTCAGGTTTTACATGGAGTCAGTTTACCACGTTGGAGTGCCAAACTGTTGTAGGAGGAGTGGGCAGTGTCCCACCGCCCGGCTAGCTTAACCCCCAAAATAACCGCACAGAAATTGTATTAATTATATTACTGCCTGGCCCATTAGCTCTAGCCTCTTATTGGCTAACTCTCACATCTTGATTAACCCATTTGTATTAATGTGTATTGCCACTTGATTGTGCCTTACCGGCAAGAGTCTAACCTCATGGCATCTGCCACATTTCCCTTCTTCCCAGCATTCTATTCTGTCTGCTCCACCCACCTAAGGGCTGCCCTATCAAAAGGCCAAGACAGTTTGTTTAGTCAACCAATGAAAGTAACACATAAACAGAAGGACCTCCTACACCAATGGATTATGCATTCCCCAGAAGTCCAGGAAGATTCTGATGAATCAGTGACATGGCTCCAATTGACATCATTGCCTAGTGATATCAATGCACAAACACACACCGCACATTGGTGATCATGCTAGTATAAACAGCCCTGTGCTACCAGTTAAACAAGAGTATACCATAGGGCCAGTGAGATGGCTCAGTATACAAAGGCAGTTGCTGTCAATCACAATGACCTTAGTTCAATCTCTAGGAGCCATATGGTGACAGGAAAGAGAAGACTCTCACAAGTTGTCCTCTGACCTCTACAACTACCCTGTGACGGGAGAGTCCTCCCACAAGATAAGTAAGCAATGTAATAAAAACCAGCACATTCTATACAGCTATGGGGAGCTTATATGAAGCTCTCAGGATGAGGAGCAGTTTATGCATTACAGCACTGCTCATTATATTTTGCTGCATTATTCCCTTTGCTTGTAAAATGTGTGCTGTAGGACTAAGCATTGTAGGGCTGCAGTGGCCTCAGACAGTTCATGTTTACTGCATTTCTTTTTTGCATCAGGAGACTCAGTGGCCGTCCTGCCCTATCTGGATTTGTGTAAACACATTCTCTGATGTTCAAACAGTGATAAAATGGCCTGTGGGGCAGTGCTCCAAACACGTTCCCATGTCAGCAACTCATGTTCACACAATGACAGAATTAGAAATAGATTATGGACTTTTTTGCCTTCTGTTCCCAGATCAGCACAGTGTTCTTAATGGTGGCTTTGAGCACCATACAATGACCATCATAAGCCCATGCAATCATACTCAGAGTATAAAGGGTCCTTATTTGTTGGCTGAACTTCACAAGCATTAAAATGGATCCCATTTATCAAAACTCAGAACAGGACAGTTTTAACAGGAACACACTCCTTTAGTGTAAGACTTCCCCTGTTAGCTGAGGAGATTTTAAAGTTACCATCACTGAAAATGTGTTCCTGGTCCCACTGCTCATAGCAGTACAGGGGACTGAGGGTGGGAAGCCAAAGGCAGAGCCATTCAGAAAATGATGGTATGTCTGGGTCCTTCATTGGCATCAGACATGAATGGCAGGGGCAGAGCCAAGTTCCACCTCTGAAACCCTCAGCATCCTCCATTGTCATCCATGTGACTCCCCTTCCAGCCTTGGCTTGAGGACAGCTCTTTTGCCCTGCCACATTCTGAGGTCTTGAGTAGTTCCCTCTCTTTGTTTGTATGACTTCTGCCAAGTGTGGCTTCGTCTTGCTCCCCAGAGCTGTCTTTTCTGGATGGTACAAATGCAACTCTCCGTCCTCTGTCCAGAGCTTACCCTGCAAGCCACTTGCTATCATTCCCCTTTGCATCTTGCACACAGGTACAAATGCACCCTCTCCTCTGTCCGGTGAAGGGTCTTAGAAAGGGGGCTGAAAAAAAATGAGATAAAAATTTCATCTGAGAAGGAGAACATGGGGACTGTCTTTGGTCTTCAGAAGGTTCACAGAGAAACAGTCATTTGGAAGGGTGTTTGGAGATTGTATTCATTCCTTTCTTAAGAGAGGATGTTCTGATTAAAATGGGCCTGTCAAATGTTTTTATCATATGCTGGATCAAGATCTCTCTGTCTCTTTTTTTCATGTGCTGGATCAAGATCTCTCTCTCTCTCTCTCTCTCTCTCTCTCTCTCTGTATCTCTGTCTCAGTTTTTGTCTCTCTCATTTCTCTGTATCTCTGCCCTCCCACCTCTGTCTGTCTGTCTCTTCCAACATTTTACTAGCTGTGATCCACCTAGGGTGAAGAGAGAGCATGGGCCTGGGCATGAGCACTAACTCGACCCTTGCCTCAGGGTGCCTGCAGGGCGCATGTGGAACTGACTGTCTTTTTTGTCATCTACAGAAGCATAGAATAGCTGTGTTCCCTTCCCATCTCCTGAACTTCCAGCCTATAGGACTGCATGTGGAAGACATTCCTTAGATTTCACTATAAATACCACCCAAGGCAGAATCGACTTCTATGCCTTGTCTTGTTTTCTTAGAGGTATCTTCAAGAGTAAGTTGGTTNTCTCTCTCTCTCTCTCTCTCTCTCTCTCTCTCTCTGTATCTCTGTCTCAGTTTTTGTCTCTCTCATTTCTCTGTATCTCTGCCCTCCCACCTCTGTCTGTCTGTCTCTTCCAACATTTTACTAGCTGTGATCCACCTAGGGTGAAGAGAGAGCATGGGCCTGGGCATGAGCACTAACTCGACCCTTGCCTCAGGGTGCCTGCAGGGCGCATGTGGAACTGACTGTCTTTTTTGTCATCTACAGAAGCATAGAATAGCTGTGTTCCCTTCCCATCTCCTGAACTTCCAGCCTATAGGACTGCATGTGGAAGACATTCCTTAGATTTCACTATAAATACCACCCAAGGCAGAATCGACTTCTATGCCTTGTCTTGTTTTCTTAGAGGTATCTTCAAGAGTAAGTTGGTTTTATTTTGTGATTTTCAAAGTTTTCTTTTCTATGATTTTTTTAAAGTGTTGTTTCAGATCTGTCTTCTTTGCACCTAATTCCTTAATCTTTCTGTTTTAGGAAGTTGAAAACAAAAACACTCTAGGACACAGGATTAACATGCATGGCCAGCACCAGGGGCTAAGAATGGTCACATTAATATTGCAGCAGCCAACTGTGAGACACAGTTTTACACAGGATGGAGTCAGGGAAGCAGTAACTGAAATTCCCATTAATGCTTTTGGTCTGGACTTCAAGATCCTAGAAAGAGTTTTTGCTTCATGTTTTCATCAAAGCATAGTCATTCCTGTTTTTCTTATGGGAACCTTGCAATTCAAAGAAGTTCTGGGGTGTGTGTGTGTGTGTGTGTGTGTGTGTGTGTGTGTGTGTGTCTGTGTATGCAATGTATATGTGTGTGTGCAGGTGTGAGTGTATATAAACTAGAATTTCAGCTATTATTACTCAATAATGCCCACCTTGGGGTAGTTGTTTGATGCTGGGGGTGGGAGCAGGGTAAGTTTGGAAGCCAGTGTTTGATGTTAGGATTCACTCTGCACTATAGATATCTCACTTAAACCAGAGCTCATTGATTTGGCTAGTCTGGGTAGCCAGCTTGCTCCACAGATCCCTTGCCTCTAGGTCTTGAGAGCTGGGCTTCCAGGTGGGCCACTGAGCCCATCTGGCATTTCTATGGGTACTGACGATTTGAACTCCAGTCCTCATGCCCAAGCTTGCCACACAAATGCTCTACCCACTAAAGTGTCTCTTCATCCTACCTTTGTAACATTAGGGGGCCTGCTAGTTGGGGTTTATGTCCTGCCCAGTTCCCCACAGCTGGAAAGCCCCAAAGAAAATCACACGGAGAGTCTGCATTAATTATATACTGATTGTCCCATTAGCTCAGGCTTCTTGCTA
>LOEQ01005674.1:46742-68293 GCA_001685075.1 Bramus lutescens
AGAGAGAGAGAGAGAGAGAGAGAGAGAGAGAGAGAGAGAGAGGGAGAGAGAGAAGGAGGGGGAGAGAGAATCTGTGAGGACAGCATGATAATATCAAAAGAGAAGAGATAAACTAGAAAAGGCTACTTGCAGGTCAAATCACGCCCTCTAGCTCCCTGGTTCAGGAAGGGGAGTGAAGAAAGGATGTGACAGATCTGTGCTGGAAAGGACTGTTTCTTATACATATTAAACGATGCCCAACCTCTCTCATTCTTTTAAAAAAGAGAGCTAATTCAAACTACCTCAGAATTTCGATGTGTTATTAGATTGGCAAAACTCCAAATGTATGGTAAAATAAAATCAAACCAAATGTATTTGACAGAGACCCAGAAAAACGAGGGTTCACAAGCTTTGCCAATAACGGGAGAAGCTGGCACGTGCCCATGGAGACCAAGGGCTGTATGTGCTACAGGCACAGGTTCCGGCTCAGCAACACAGCCCACAGATGTGCTGGTTGTTGGAGGTAAAGAGTCACTGTCCATGGGAGGACTTACCCCACCCAGTCTGTCTCAAAGATCCAAAATTTGAAAACAAGCCAAATCTTTATCAAGCAAGAATTATTCAATAAGTTCTAGATTTTGATCTTAGAAATTAATGAAATAAAATACGTTGTAGGTATTAAAATGAATGAAAAGTTCTTGAGGCTCTGATTGCAAAGGTTTCCACCGTATGGTTAAATGGGGGAAAGCAAGCTGTCGGAGGACGTGGATTGGCTGGCATCATTATAAAAAGGAGAAATAAATCCTCGTATGTATAAAAGCCCTCCAGGGGGAGTCACAGTAGATTAATAACCATGGTTACCATTCAAAAGCCAACTTTGCTTTTTGAGGTATGGGAATATATTACCCATTCAAAAATTAAACAGATAAATACTTGTTTTGCAGAATTTTCTACATTGATTTACTTTTTTGCCATCAGCATTTTTCATTTCTATCATAAGAAAAAAGTAGTTTATATTTGAGGGAGAAAAAGAAACATTCGAGTTCAGGTTTTAAAGTTAGACTAAGTGCCTGTAAATTCTGTTTCTACTTTGAGTAGCTGTGTGGCCATGGGGAGGACACTGAACCCCTGAAGCCTCACTTCTAAAGTGTAAGGTACCTGAACCTAGTGGATTGTTGTGAGGATGTAAAGTTCTGGACCCGGACTCAGCTCTCAATGGACATCACTTACTGCTTGCCCCTCCCAGAATTCTATGGAATATACAAGATAAGGTACCAATGTACTCATGAATATTCATGAGCTCCTGCTTCTCCAGTCTCTGGATTGCCCACCTAATGAGAAGCCTCAATGACGGCCAATGTTCCCTGTCTGCTCAGCAAACTCTCACAAATATCTTTCTTGACAGTATGTCATCATGAAAGAAAGAAAACCTGGCAGCTGTAAATAATGATAAACAACCCCTTGTTCACCCACCTCACACTGCTGTGAGCTCCCTTATTGTAAACCTCCAGCTACTGAACTGGAAGGCAGTGGAGTTATCATCATGGCTGAGTTCTCTTGTGGTCAGAGTTTAGCGTGAATTAACAGCTCTACCCAGAAATCGAAGACTTCTAAGTGACTGCAATTCAGATGGCATACGAAATGTGCATGTCTGTGTTTCAGCTTCTCCTCCCCTACTTACATTAGAAGTGGAGTTGAATCGAGAAATAATTACTCACGAGTCATCCGCCATTAATTAGTATAGCCAAGAGTTACTAGGTACCTGTTTATATTTGTCTCTGGGCCTGGGAGGAAGAAAGATGAATCAACGTTATGATGGCTTTAAAAACTGAATGACACAAAGAGAAATCTGCATGAAAATAAACATTAATTCCAGGCTTTGTCATTTAGAATACTCCTATGTAAAAGATTATTATAGTAATGGTTTACATAATAAAGTGGAGACAGGGAAGGAAAACCTACTTGTAAAGAGTGAATTTCAAAACTTTTTGAAATGCACATTGCATTATTCATAAATAATGCATGCTGTTGTTAATCACTCTTATCTTCAGTATAGGAGATCAAGAATGTTTACTCTGCAATACATCATAAACATAGTTTAATTAACATTTGCAGATATAAATCTCCCTTTCAAATAAGATAATCTATAATTGAAGTCTCATTAGAGCCTGGGGGAAGGGCTTTGGGGAGGTGCAAGGCACGATATATGCACGGCATGATATATGCAAGGACCTCATTCATCTCAGAACCTTTCCCCACCAGGGCCATTCTCCTGCTCTGCAGGCAAAGCAGTCAGGGCTCAGGCAGAGCACGCCTAAGCCTTCCTCCACTGTAAACAACCATATCCCAGGGCTTCTCCCTACAGAGCACATGCCTTTCGCCCCTTTGCCCTGACTCCTCATTTCCCCTTGTCCTTTGCAATAGGCCTTAGGAAGACTGTAGGTTGAGGCTGGACATAAACACAGCTATTGCAAAGAACACCAGTTCCCGAGCACAGTAGAGCCTACTTTTTTTTGCCATGACCACCTTTGGTAGAGAGTCGGATAAGAGTTCAAACTTGGAGTTGGAGGGATGGCTCAGTGGTAAAGAGCATAGACTGATCTTCCAGAGGACCTGGATTTGATTTCCGACACCCAGGTGACGGCCTACAACCATCCACAAAGGGATCTAATGCGTTCTGCTGGCCTCTGTAGGCACCAGGCATGCATGTGGTGCACAGACATACAGGCAGGCAAAACCCCCATAGACATAAACTAAATAATTACAATCATTTTTATAAAGAAATCAAGCTCTTCCAAGGAGGAGCTAGTGGTTGCTGGAGAGCATCTACTCATCAGGCACTGTGAATGACCGCTCCAACTATGGTCTTTGATGATAGCAGAGGGTCATTGTTTCATGCCCCAGGCTCACCTGACAGCCTTCGGGAATCTCTTCTCTCAGCCGTCCCTTGGTTCTTCCGACAAGGTTGTTTCAAGTGAAGTTTGGTTGGACAGTGTCTGTTTTAGGTCCTCATTAATCTTTCATGTGGACACCAATTAAGTTGGAAATCCTGCTTCAGTGACTTAAAGGGGTTTCTAGATTGTCCATGCCAATCTATGTATCATTCTACTAGATTTCTGTACCTTCCTCCTGGTACGGTGGGTGGGGGTGTCTTTCAGACTCTGAGAGGAAAACGCTAACAGGTTGGTTGAGAGGAGACTTATTAAGGGATGATGGAGTCTCTGAGTTTTGTCTGTCTCCTCAAACTATCTGCAAGCTCTGACTGTAGATCAAGCCACGTGGGGAAACTTCAGCAGGCATATGCTATAAAACTCAAGGGAAAATCCCAGCTTTCTGTCAGCAGACTGGCAGCAGACACATGGTTGAAGGCTAGTCGTTAGGATTGCGTTCTCTTTTTCCCCTAGACCTGCTTCAAGGTCAATTACAGAGGCACTTCTGTGGCGCAATAAATATAAAAAGCTTGAGATAAATCTATTTTTCTGAATAGAGAAGAATGAAAAAACTCGGCACGTGCTGTACACAGAACATGGAGGAAATTCTTGTCATTTTCCTTTCTCTTTTTGTCCCTTGTTTCTCTGTGAAAGCCAACATGGAAAGCCATGCTTGTGACTAGAAGAATGGTGAACGATGCTGTCTGGAGCCAATGGTATTAGCACAGCAGAGAGAATAAAAAGAAAGATTTCCCAGATTCTCATCTGATTCAATACAATTCCCAGACTCACTCCAAATGCGCATGTGCAGAGCACACCATGACTTGTACCAGTCTTAGTATGGGAGCAGGCACATATACAGCTTTCCAAGCCCTACTAGGAGAAGCTTATCCAAAGAGCCAAGACTGTAAATGATCACATCGAACCTGCTGCTTAAATGGCAGGACAGGCTCATGACCTGCTCAAGAAACAGAAAGAAAAGGCTGTTTTTGAAGATTTTAGTAAGACTCGGAATTCCACTGCAAATGAGGCTCACACAAAATGTTCTGGGTAAAAATCTTAAAAACTCAGTAAACAAAGGGCAAGGCAAAGCTATTCTCATGTAAAAGGCAGATGTAAGTTCTAAGCTGACTCAATGCGAGAACCAGATAAAAGCTTTAAAGCAGCTCTTGTAGTTGTTCTCATGAAATCACCAATTTAGGGGGCAGAAGATACAGTGGGATGCTTGTCAAAACATGTGTGAGGATGTTGGTTCAATTCCCAGCCCTACAAAGTAACAACAAAACATTTTTTTAAGAAAAGAAATCCACAAAGTAGAGCATGTTCCAAGGAGAACCGACAGGAGTGCTCTCTCTCTCTCTCTCTCTCTCTCTCTCTCTCTCTCTCTCTCTCTCCCCTTTCCACCCTCTCTTTCTTTCTCCCCCCCTTTCTACCCTCTCCCCGCTCCCCCACCTCTCCTCCCTCACTTCCTGTAGCTCATTGGCCAGTTTCTTCCCTCTTGGAGATGAACCCATCTTGACTTTTTATTGTGTTGCTCAGTTCTCTTGGCAAACCCTTAGCAAATAAGAGAACATGTCCTATATAAGGGGCCTGAAAGCTTTCCCATAAGGCAATGGTGGTGAAATGCAGGGGTTCTGTGCCATAGTTTCTTTCACAGCTGCCCAGATCTTCCATTATAGTACCCAAGCAAACATGCTCCTTGCTCAAGTAATTGTGCGTGGCTGTGCTCCAGTAAGACTACATCTTCCAAAACATGCAGCAGGCTAAATTTGGACCACAGGTCATAGTTTGCTGACTCCTGTTTTATGGGATAACACTTCATCCAAATCGAGAAGTGGCAAAGGACTCCCAAAAGTTCAGGATGATGGAGTTCATGATGAAAGCAGTGAAGCCTGTAATTATGAATCAATTTTCATCTCTTTGGCCATAAATAATGTACATCGATCCAACGTAGAACATTAAGCCAATGGATGAAGCGTTCTTATGCCCAACACACAGATGGCAGAGACACTGTGGATAAGCAGGCCAAGTCATCCCCCTCTCCAGAGTGAAAGGGCTCCAGGCTATTGCAAAGTGTCTGGGTGAACTCCCAAGGGTAGTGCTCTATTGAGGGCACAGTGTGGTCACAGATGGTGAGTGGTTGGCTTTCAGCAGTAGCTACACGATCCTTAGCAGGAAAGTACGCATAGAGCACATTTGCAAAGCTTCCATCTCTGCTACATGTCACTGTATTGCTTGACCCATAGTAGAAACACCAGAATAACCCATAAAAGCTAATGGCCATGTACAGCATATGCCATTCTGACTGTTGATCCATTTTTGTGGCAATTGATACATTTTAAAGATTTATTTTAGCTGACATGTGTGCTGGATATCAAACTTAGGTTTTGTAAGATCATCATGTATTCTTAGCTGTTGAGCTGTCCCTCCACTCCCCTCATCTCCATTGACTTTTTTTAAATTTTTGATGGGCACTAACATAAAAGCAAGAGATGCACATCATCCATGATCTTTCTTAGAGCTCCATGACATACTTCTCTTACAGAGCTTAGCCATTGGTTTCCAGTCTTGCTCTTTCCAGCCTCTTCCTGCCCATTGCTATCAGAGCTATATATCTTCACCTCCAAGATGCCTTTCCCTCCATGTGACGTGATGATGGGCCTGCTCTTGACAGCTCTGCAGGGAGAGAGTTTCCATTCACACTTTCCCTCAGGTGACACCCAAGTGGCACTGTAATACAGCAGCAACTGTCTACTTCCCACCCACACTGACATATTGCTCAGACTCGGCAGTGACTTGGGCCAGAATTCTTTTCTCCTTCAGTAATCAAGTGTGGAATTCCCTCCTGGTGACAGGTGTCATTGCAATTGTGGAACAATTTCCTCTGAGACTGGAACATTCCATCCTGCAAGGAAGTGCCTTCCGCAGGAAGGAAAACAATAGCTTCAGGAAGTCCCTAAAATTGACCAGATTCACTAGGTCCCTCCCTGCCAGAGTAAACAATAAAAGCTGAGCATCCCTCTCAGACAAACAAAGCTGCAGAGAAGGCTGAGAGCAGACCAGCTGCCCAGAAGAGGGTTAGACCAGAGTCATTTAGAAAGGACACTCTCCAATCTGTTTAGTTGCCTGTAGGCTGTGCTCCAAGTCCCATCTTTGTGGACTATCACCCATGCTGGGCGATGCAGCTGTCTTTGAGTCATTTCTGATTCTGTAAATAATTCCTCACCCATATTCCTGTAGGTAATTTCAATAAAACTCACTGGTTCACCAAGTTGGGCTTGAGTGGTGCCCAGACTTTGCTCTATCATGAGTTCGCTATCTGGGGGTGAGTAGGTACATGTATGTTACATCTTCAGAGGAAAAGTTTTGTCACACACCAGCAATGAATGTAGAGAATGTAGAAGCATGAGATACCTGGTTTGTAATGTACACATTCTACTTATACCCAGCCAAAAATAAGTCTTTTTCCTTATGTAATGGTTGCTCTTATGCCTGCTCTGCTTGCTTTAGTAGACACCTGCATCATGGAAGAATGCCTGTTTATAGAGGCAATTGATATGGTTAGGTACATAGCAGTCTACTAGAAACCATTTACACACTGGAAGTAATTTGCCAAATTTGGGATGTCTCTGCTCAGAACCCTGTGGTAACTTTTCAGAGACCCCATACTTTGTCCGTTCAACCCACTGATAACCTCCTGGAACTGTAACTTATAGGGCCTGGGCCTGCTGAAGAACTCTGATGTTCCATGTCATCTTTGAAGTCTTCTGAGTCCACCCATAAATGCATTGTAAAATATATATTTTAATATATATGTAACTGATATATATTAATAAAATAGGATATGTTTTTTCTAAAAGGGGGCACAATTTTGCTTCTTTCTTGGTAAACATAAGAGGTATGAAAAACACTCAACTTTTACATTAGAATGAAACACCTGGTGTGTTATTAACCATACGATCTTTGTACTCCACTTCTAATCAATGGTGTTTGTATTTCATACTAGGGTGAGTAAAAAAATCTTCATCTCTGGTCCATTCAGTTTAGGTCACATAATGCCATCAATATATTGGGCCAGCGTGGTGTTCCGTAGTGTCAAGATGGTCATAGTCTCTGAAGACCATGTTAAAGTCTGGAGATAGATAGTAAGCATATAGTGCTAGCCTCTTCCTGTAATGACCTGCCGCCTTCCATTCTTTCCACTACTGTGTGCCAAGGGAAAGCACTCCCTAGATCCGTAAGAATAAACTATAGACCAAAGGCTATGCAGAAATTCTCCAGCAAATATACCATTTGGCTGAGACAACTGCTTGGTTAAGTTTATAGCACTCTACTTCCCTGTGGACTGTGGTGTGTTCCTCAGTGCTCATTGTCCTATTAGCCTACACCATATTCAATATTTCAGATCTGCCATAGCAGAATATAAAACAAGCTCGAGGCATGCTTGTCAGGGCATTGAATCTCAAGTCAGGGTGAGTTCCCTATGTCAACAAATTCTTCTCTAATTAACATACGTTCTGTGCTCCCATCCCTCCATACTCTAAGACCTCCAGCATCTATTCTTGTACCTCCTGTTTATTTGAGCCTTCTAAATAACAGCCAGGCACAGTAATTTCTTTGGCATGCGGACTATCCTTTAACCAAAAGAAGACTTTGTACTTTCTTCCTCGAGCTGAGCTGACTCCTGACTCTGTCTATTGGTCTTAGAGCAGTGAGAAGTAGTGAGAAGGATACTGACAGTAATAGCTCCATCTTTGAAGACATTTAAGCCCATCATGTTAAGGCATGGAATCATTATAGTGTAACTAGGTAGGTTAGGCTGTTCTCTAGCAAATGAAGAAGTAGCAAATAAACGTGAGGTGTGTTAACACCTGTAGGCCCACACCTAGGAATGTCCACATTCCATGCTTCAAGGCTTCACTCTTTCTTTATCAGGACTATTTTCACACCCATTTTAGTGAAATGTATACTAATAAAACACATCAGCTATTTGATCTCCAAACACCTTGTCTTCTGTGTGTGGCTTTGTTTAGTCAGCCTACAGGTAAAAATTCAACTGTGATCCTGTGGTATGTCCATGGTTGTCGAGCGCTAGCGTACTCTTCTTGCCTTCTGATAAATAAACAAGCAAATCCTATTGGAAGTCTGTTTTCTTGAATCACTTCAGAAACCAATTATGGGAGCCCAAGTTTCTCAGAAAACCAAATCCACTTCAAAGGCCATGTACTAATATTTCTTCGAATTCAGGACAGCATGAGATCACCGGAAAGCAGCATTGGGGCACAGGGATGAAAAACTGTCAAGGGTGACCCACTGCCACCTGGACATTAGTTCACGATGAGCTATGGTGAGATTTGGCCACCCAGCAGGCTCAGCCACTCAATCTTATTGTCTTCCTTCATCAAACCTGGTCTTTGTGCCATTACAGTGAAAGAAACTGATGGGGGGGTGATGGCCCAGATTGCTCAAAAAGCCCTCTTCTAGGCCTTTTCAGGACGTGTTTGGAAAACCCTGCAGCTGTGCTTTTCGTCAGACCATGGAAGTGAATATAGAGACTACATGCTCTGACTGATTGTCCTCGGTCAGCCACCCCAAAGGGGCTCATGAGAGGTCAGTTCACTGGGAGAGTCGTTTAGATGGAGTAATGTAACCAAATTACTGAATGACAGGTGAAACCAACGAACCTGACAAGGTACAATTATATTATGTATCTAGAAGAGAGAAAAACAAGATGGTGTGGTCTTTGGGAGATGGCTGGATCACAGGGCCTCAGACTTAATCCGGGTGGGGTGGGGATAGATTCTTAGCTTCAAGGGCTATCCAGAGGTTGTAGAAGCTCGAGAGAGTGAGGCTTAATTGGAAGAAGTAGATTATTGGGGTATGCTCCTGAATGGTGTGCTTTGTCCCAGGATCTTTCTTTCTGTTTGCTTTCCAGCTGCCAGAGTGTGGGCATCCTTGATCTGATGCACACCTGCCCATGACAATCTGTCTTGGTAAAGGCTCTTAATGATAGCACTAAATGACCCTGGACTGAAACTATGAGCAAAACAAACCTTTCTGCCTTCAAAATTGCCTCTCTTGGGTGCTTTGCCCTAGCATTGGGAAGCTAAACACACTGACTGATTCCCACTCAAACTTCTGGAGTGAGCTGTGTTTCCCTGCTGTGTTCCTCATTCCAGGATAGGTGACGTGACCTCATCTTGCTCCATGGATTATGCTACACAGACACCAACTCTGTGTTTGTCTGTCTCCCAGATGTGCTGAATACTTCCCAAGGATAGGTGCTATTTTATACCACTGTGTGCGCACTCAGCAACCAGCACGGTGCTACTGTGTAATAGAGACTCAAACGTGTGTTTGTGGAATGGAGTAAAATGAGCACAATAGGGCTGAAAATAAAGCTATATTTTCATAACAACCCATTGTGCCCGTCAATTGAAGCATTGTGCAGTGTTTTACGCATTTGTCAATGCCAGTCTCTCGTCTCCTGCTGTCTATCAAATTAAAGTGGCATATCCAGGTGATAAAAAGAACTCCCCTTGGGCAGAGCCTAAATATAAACATTCTAAAACATTCTTTTTGCTTGCATCTGCTCTGCTAGTCAAGTGAACTTTGCACAAATCCTCAAGTTTTGCACGCTTCCCCCTCTTTTTTCCCCCGAGTTCATCCATCAAAGAAGTGGGGTCGAGTCTGGGAAAGTTATTCATTTCCCTTGCTCTTCATGGAGTTATAAATTGGGCCATAAGAAAAAGTCTTTGGGAAATTTGATTGCTCGGTGAGCTCATCCATTCTGTGCACCGTGTGGGTGACTCTCAGCAGCACCTGTCTTGGCTTCCATGTGTCACTGAGACTGAAGAAGACACTGTGTCTACAGATTTCCTCAAACCCGGTCTCACTGGATTGTGTTAAGAAAGACAGGCCAAGTGGATGAAAGACTGAATTCCAGGTAAGAAGAGCCACATAACATCATCAGCTGGATCCAAAGCAGTCACAGTATCTGTCACATTGCCACCCACTTCCCCTGTGAGGAGGGAAGGGTTGTCTTACTACTCATTCATGGGTCGTGGTCCAACAAGTAGCGTAAGAACTACCTGGGACCTTGTTGCAATTTTGCCACTGTGGTCCCTGCCCCAGACCTACTGAGTTAGGACTCAGATTTTAGCAAGATTCCTGGATGGTTATATGAACATTATAGTTTGAGCAACACTGATCTGGGCCATGACTATGGCTCACTCTGGTAAAGAGGCATACAGTTCTGCTCTCGCCATTCCCATCTATCACTCTGAAGACAGAAAAAACTCTGAACCATGAAGCATAAAGCCACCATTATTCTTTGCTCTGGAGGCAATAGTTTTCTGAAGGGGAAAGGAAATCACAGTGTCTCTAAGGATCTTAGGGTCGAGTCCTCCTGAGGACAGCTCTATTAGTGATTATGCGCGGGCCGATGGCCAGGTTGCTAAGATACACAGCCAGTTTACAGTGAAGTGATATCTCAAGATGCTACAAACCCTGAAAAGCCCCCAGTCTCCTATGTTGTGAGCTACAGCTGGCTTCTCATTCGTAGCCATCCTCCTAAGCAAAATAGCGAGAGGTGGAAAACAATACGTTTCTGGGCTGCTTGAAGTTCCTCAGGTTCCTCTTCTGTTCACAAAAGCACAGACTCTGCCTTCCTTGCCTCCCTTCGCCTCTGCTTTTCTCCTGATGTCTCATCTTCATGGTCTTTCCCTTCTTCCCTGCATTTTAAAGCTCGCAGAATGACTTTGAACCAATTACGTGGAGATGCTGAGATGTTATCCTGTCTTACCCATCAGCTGACCTTCTCTTGGCTGGTTATTTTGGTCCACACTGTTCTACTGAGTGGGAAAAACAGAGTATTTGCCTAGGTAAAGCAAGGCTGGCTCTCACTGGAAAAGGAAGTTTGTGTAAAATCCCCTTCATCCTTGAGCCATGAACGTGAAAGAAAGCTCATCCTTATATTTTATCAAACTAATGCTCAGCTTATTCTTTTCCGCAAGAACTACTTTAAAAAAAAGGTTTTCCCAACTTTTTAAGGCTCCAAATGGTTCAGTGTCCTCTGGGTGAATATTTGAATTAAGTTTTAAATACTTGCCTGCTCTCAGAATGCTGGGCTGCATACTCAGGACCTCCATATATATAGGAGATTAAAAGCAGATACAAAAAGTGACTACCAATGATTATGTAAAATAGCTAATTTACCACACACACACACACTAGGATCTCTACTCTCACCAAATACTGTCCTAGGTTTCGGGAATAGAGACACAAAAAGAGTCGGTCTTATCTAAGAGTTCATTATTACGCTGTGTGGGAAGTTGGCAGCTGGTTGCAAGGAGAGGGCTGTGTGAAACAGGAGGAAGGTCAGCAGAGACAGAAGGAGCCAAGGATGGTGGGGAATGAGGAGAACCGGTGAGATTTCCAGGAGGTAGCCTGGAAGTTGAGTCAGGGAATGAGAAACTCCAGTCAGCTAAGACGGTGACTCTAAGAGTTCAGTGCACACACAAGCACCTCGTGCAGGCCAGCACGCAGGCTGATGACCTCAATCGAGGATCACACTTCCAGTGGAGCAATCAGAAGTCTGTAAGGGTAGAGTGACTGCTAAGTCACATAGAGGCTCCATCAGGAGCTAGGACCAATGTGTAGATTGTTTTCTGCTAATTGTGCTGACCTGAGGAAGGGTAGCTATGAGACTCAGTACGGTTGCTTTATCTGAAAACCCAAAGTGTAGCAAATTTAAAAATGTGCATTAGCGTCATAAGAGAAACAGTGAGACACAAAGACTATCTTTAGAAAAAATGTCAAAACCCCAAGTGTTGGGGAAATAGACTCAAGAAAACATTAAATCCAGTGTCAGAGTAATAAAGTGAGTTTCTCTCTATTTCTTAATTCCCTAGGACTCCAATATTATCATTATTTATTTTAAAGATTGAATTCATTTGCAACATGTGTGGGGGGGGAGAATAATTTAAAATAAATTCCGGGAGTATTACATCTCCTACAATGGTTGTCATTCTGGGTCACTGGCTTTACGAACTCCAGGAAGAGATGGAACCTGATCCCATCAATAGAGTTATTTCTCATCTTTCACCAGATAAGAGGATTTTTGTATCATTAGCAAATTAATAATTTGTCAAGCCAGGCTTTGGTAGACAAAATGAATTTCTGAATTCCTTAAGCTCCTAGCAATATATTAGAATCTGGGGCATTTCCCTGGTTCCTAGGAGTTCTGTGAACTGTGAGTGAGAAAATCCACTCGAGAGTTGCTGTGGATGAAGTCTTGGCCACGCAGGAAAGATGGAGAAATTTGACCTCTTTAAGATTAAAAAAACATGGGAAAAAATTAGAGGCCAGGAGAAATCCAGTTTTAAAAATATGGATGTGTTGCTGCTGTTCAACTTTGAGGAGAATCTTAAGTGACCCCAGAACTAAAGTTTGTGTTCCCCTGCCTTCACTGGAACCTCTGTTTGCAGCTGTGCTCTTTGAGAATGGCCCTTTCTTCAGTAGTGACCTGGTGAGCAGTAAGGACTGGTCACAAGGAGACACCTGTCAGCAGATGGGTCTGCCCTAGGAGACAGAAACAGTGAGAACAAGTTGCCCAAGGGAAGCTCCCTTGGCTCTGCTGACCCTTGGAGGTGAGGCGAGACTCAGAAGCTTGCTGCATAGGCTGGTGAGTCATCATGGGGAACTTAAAGGACGGCCAGCCCACCTGGAAACATATGCCAAGGGCGCAAAAGTCACGGAGATAGACCATCCATGATCAGAAGAAGGTGCTGAGGACCAACAAGGCTGTCCTCAAAGACATCAGTCCCAAGGGCACATCAGTACAGACACTCACACCAGGTCTACAGATGTCGGTGCCTTGGGCAGTTGTCTGTTTAAGAGTTTAAATTTAAATTAAAAAGAATTGTTTTCTTATGGAGACACTGGTAACTGTCAAGTTTTGTCCCACTCCCTACACCTTGCCTTGCTATCTAGCAGAGCTTGGAAACATGTTGGGAAGAAGGACAATCAGATCAGTTAAACATAGAAAGAATCTTGTATTTTTGTTATAGCTTTATTTACTTTGTTTTTGTCAGCATGGTGAAGTATGTATTGAGTTGCAACCCTGTTCTATAAGTAGATTCATGACTCCCCCTGAAGACAAACAGCTCTCAAAATACCCTGGTGTCATTTGTCAGAGACAATTAGAAGTCCTTTACTTCCCAGGTGAAGAAAACAATGGGTTGTGACTGCTTAGAGTGCAGACACTTGGAGACGCTCACTTGGAGACGGTTCCAGAAGGTGACTTGGGGCTGGGGGCTGTCTGTCAGCTCACTAAGAACAGTATCTGTTCACAGAGGAAGCTGCAGACCAAGAAGCTTTAGAACTCTCCTGGGAGTCCCAAGCGGCTACAAAAGAAATGTGAAGCCCATCTATACACACTATAGGCCAAGCATAGGTATCCAGGTCGCAGCACAACCAAGCCCAGATCACCACTGTTCTGTTCTGTTTTTATTTTATTTTAATTTTTTGGTTTTTTGAGACAAGGTTTCTTTGTAGCTCTGGAGCTTATCCTGGAACCAGCTCATGTAGATCAGGCTGGCCTTGAACTCATAGAGATCTGCCTACCTCTGCCCCACATGCTAGAATTAGAGGTGTGTGCCACCACTGTTCTTAACCAACCTGGAGGGGGCAGTCTTGAGCACACTTCCTCTTTCACCAGCCGAGTTCCAGCCCATAGTTTCAATTCTTATCGTGTAGAGCAGAAAAGCCTTCATAGCTGAGCTGTGCCCTAATTCGTGAGCCTCAAAATCCCAAAAGAATTTAAGATGGCAGTGGCTTTAAAGTGGTTACGTTTTGGGGTAAAGCAATATGAAACTAATAAAGTAGAAACTATGAAAGTGTGATCAGAAAGAAATTACTGCAGATTCTGGGGTATCTGGGGTGACAGAAACGAGGGTTAAATGTAGTGTTGAAGTTAGGCAGACCATAGGCAAGTGGGAGGCATGAGGAAGGCACTCTTGGTTTAGGGATGAAAACAGGAAGACTGTGGAAGTGGAACACAAAGAGAAGCTTCTGAGCTTGTCAGAGGGACATGGTGACCATGGGGCTGTAGGACAGGCCCTGTGACAGAGAGGCATCTCAGATGCATAACTGGTCAACAGCAAGAAGGCATAGCATTAGAGATGCTCATTGCTGTATGCTATTGCAAATTACTATATAAGGTTCTAAGGTGAAGGCTGTGCTTCCGGTTTTCTTCACTACCTTCCGGTTATCTATCTACTGGACTATGTCATGAGGATAGACAACTAGGTTTACTGGCTCAGCCTGAAGCCAATGTGTTGCTCTTCTCCAGTAATGGCATCCTAAACTGTGAATTAAATCTATCTCAGTCCCTGACGTTCTCCTGTTTACCTATGAAACCTAAAACCTACACCTCAAAGTTTCTTGAAAGACCCCAGTTCGCCATGACTGAGCCTCTGCAATGCGCACACCTTGGCGGGTATGCAGTGCTGAAATGCTCTTACTGGTGGCTATTCTTTTCCAGCGCTCAGGATGACCCTGCTCAAGCACAGCCATTCTGCTCATGCATATTTTTCCAGCATGCATTCCTGGAGAATACTATTGCGCTAGATACTTTTCAGACTTGGAGCTGAGGGTGGTGTCCCTGGTCCCACAATGCATATGCTAATGTCAGAAACCAAATGGTAAACAGATAAAAAACAAGAGAGCTGTAGGAGCTGTGAGAAAAGGAACTAGCCCATGGAAACAAATGATGGGGAGGTGGGGGCATTTGATGATGGACCTGGAAAAGCTTGAAGGTGGGCAGGTTCATATCAGAGTCAGAGGAAGGGGCTCCTAGGCAGAAGATACAGCCATGGCCGAGACATGGGAGCTGGACACCATTCACTGGTGCGGTGAGCGGAAGGGTGGGAAGCAGAGTGGGTCAGGGAGCTGGTATGATGACAGTGGAGCCTGCGCAGTTTGGATTTTAAGCATTGTGTGTCTGTGGGGGGAAAGGGGGCAGATGAACTCATATTCATTCATATTTAAAAAGATCATTAGTGCTATCAGTAGCAGTGTTAGAGTTTCCTGCCACCTAGTCAGGGATGACAGACCTTTCTGTAGAAGCAAGAAACAAACTACCTCAGGCTTTGGGGCCCGTTAGCGTTTGTGACAGCCTTTCTGCTGTGTCTCACGAAAGTGATGTAAGCAATAGCATGAATAACAAACAGGCCTGAAGGCTGTTGTACCCCTTAGAATCGTGCTCACAGAAACAAGCCCAGTCAGGGGTCATGGCTGACGATGGGTCTGAGAAGGCTCATATGATACAATGGTGACTGTCTGTGTTCACTGTGGGAACCTGGAGAGTTCTAAGATCCAAGGCTCTGAAAAGGAGAGGCAAGTGGGAAAGAAAGGGACAGAAGAGATAAATTAGCCCAGCTTAGCTTTCCTAGGACTAGTCCAGGGATGTCATGCGTTCATGTGTCTGTGACCAAGCTGGTAGCATAGTGGGTACGGGCTCTGGTACTCTGTACTGGTGGTTTTTGTGAGACCCAACACTTAAAAACTAAGTATAAATTATGAGTATAAATTACAAGTGAAAAATTAGGAGCTGGACTTTAGAAGAAGAGATTAACACAAATGGCCTGTGCCTGAGCACAAACGTCGTTAGCTCCTGGGGAAACCCACCCAGGTTTGCACATGTCCCTCTTTTACCATATCTCAAGAGCGCCTACCGGAGCCTCCTTGTGTTCTGTCAGGCTGTCTCCAGGAGAGCCTCTTGGAGGGACATCTGGGACAGGCCTGGTGTTTGGAAACACTGAGACTCCTGAAACAGGAGCAGGGGCACTTGCTCTGGCTCAATCCGGGTGGCTGCTGAAGGATCAGCTTGTCGCTACCAGAGTGGAGGTGCCACCCTTAACCTGCTGGCCCTGGCAGTAGGACATCATCTTGTCACCACACTGCAGGCTTCTGAGGCTGACGTCTTCCCTGCGTCCTCACAGAACAGATGGCAGATGTGTGCTGGTGCTTTAGGGGATGAAGTGGAAGAGGTTGATGGACTTTGTTTATTCTGTTTTATACTGACAGTTTCACATGTGAGACCCAGCCCCTCCTTTTTTTTCTTTTCCATTTTTGTTTGGTTTTGAGATTATAATTGAACTGCAGTGTCTTTTAATTCCCTCTCCTCCCTCCAAAGCCTCCCATAGACCCCTCCCACTCTCCTTCAAATTCATGGCCTCTTTTGACCTTAATTGTTTTTGTATGCATATATGGATTTGTATTTACATAGATAGATGCTTTGTTGGGCAAATACCGTGGAAATCACCTGTGGTGAGGACTAAAGTTCCCAGAAAGCTGGGGTTTAGGACGACTGGGGAAGGGTCTGCCTGCAGATGGGCAGAGGGGAGAGAGAAAGGGATGCTCATGCAACCAGGAGATGGGAAAGGGCATCGTCTCTAGAAACGACTCCCACTTTGAACCTGCCTCCTTCCTGGTCCTATCACACAAATTGCCAGCTACGTCCGGGACGGGAGAAAGGGAGCAAATAAGGAGGAAGGAAGAGGAAAGGGAAGGATGGAGGACACTGGAAGGAAAGGATAGGAAGGATTGGGTGCTGGGCGAATACGGGTTTCTTTGAAAGCAGAAGCTGATGAACTCTTTGGTAAGGATGTGGAGGAATGGCAGAGGTGGTGAGTGTTGAACAAAACCCAGCAAGGGTGAGGATAGAAGCTGCTTCAACCCCAGGGAACTGGGGGTGAGTTAGTAGTCGGTCACAAGGCCTGATTGAAGGTTAGTTCCTAATATGACCACATCTATGAAACACAGAACAAATGACTCTTCCTGCTTTTTCTGATGGCAGCAGATAACCTGAGGTTGTCAGAGTCCCTCCAGGTGAGAACAGAAGCCAGGAGCCCTAGAATGGTGGCGAGCGATAATAGAATGTTCTTATATGAGTCCCGCCCCCTACACACACACAAATAAGATGTGGGATGGTTTTGCAAGGAGATGTTTTCTGGGGAGGCAGTTTCTTGATGTGGATAGAAATGTCCATGACCTCCCTGAAGAGTCCAGGAGTAGGATGCTGAGAGGTACTAGGACTGTGATTGGTTGTGTGTCTAGGACTTCCGCTTGATGGAAAATCCCCACGGTCTCAAAACTTGTTTGATTCATTCTCATAACTCTCTCTATCCTCGGCCACCTTTTGTTCCTCTTTGCCAGTGTCTCCTCTAGCCCCTGGCACAGGCAATATTCACCTGATTATATGCGTAACGAATAAAGAATGTATGAAGAAAACCTTCACCAGAGGTCTAGAGCAGCCCATGCCATCCTTCATTCCTGGTCAACACCAGCCTCCTTCCTGGGCCTGCAGTCTCTATCTATCTGCCGTGAGAGAATTAATGGTGCCATCATCAGATCATTCATGCTGACATTTAGAATTATAGGATGGCAGAGCTGGGAAGGACCTGAGAGACAGAGGCCAGGGCCTGGGACGAAAGCAAACCTGAGGCAGATTCTGGTAAACCCTCATTTCTCTGAAATCTGAGGAAGCAGGAATTGCAAATGGCTAAGATTCTTTAGCTAGTATCTGCCTCCTTTTTATCTCTAAGTGTATGTACCCTGTGCGCATGAAGGCTTGTATAGTATGTTGAGCCTTTGGCCTACATTATCTCACTGGATCACCAGGATATCTTTTAAGTAGACGTTGATCTTTTTCCATTTCTCAAAGGTCAAGTAATTGGCTTTGAGCCACTCAGCTAGCAAGTGCAGCCAGATTCAAAATAGCCTACTGAGTCAGGGTTTAATGTGATATTTTCCACCTCATAGGAAGTTTGCCGGACAATGTGATATTTTCCACCTCGGAGACAGCTTGCTGCCCCCATGTACTCCTAAGAGGCAGGCAGCTAGCAAGTGTTTCCTTGCCAAGAAACTCTCTATTGCTTCACCAACCCCAGGGTGGTATGTGCAGGTTCTAGATTGAAGTTCAGCTAGCTCTGCTGTTCTTTTCATCTGCTGAGCCATGATGGTCTTGAGTGAGAAAATATACATCATTTCCTGTGGCTGCTCTGTCTACTTACCGCACAGGTACCATCCTAGAAGTCTTTGAGGTACCAGAAGCCACATGTCTGGAATGACTGAAAGAGTCAAGTCCCAGGAGATTAAATGCTTTTACGGGACTAGAGTTTTAGAATGCAGTTCTACAGGGTTAAAGGCTTTATCAAGCTAGAGCAGGGCCATTTGCTGAGTACTCCTAAGGGGAGTCTGTATTTCTCTGTTCTAGCTGCTCGGCGGGCGCTGTTTGGTTTTCCTTGGCTTGTGCCCTCCACCCCCACCCCACTGTGATTTCTGCTTCTGTCCTTACACCGTTTCCAGACTCTATCCACCTCCTGTCTTCTATTCTAAGGGCTGTGCTGATGGCAGTGGGTCTGCTAGACATTCCAGGAGAACTCCATCTCACTTCTGCAAAGGCCTTTGTTATTTATATCACTTTTCAGACTCCCAGGGGCCAGCCATAGAATGTGAACATATTTGGTGTTAATCCCAACAGGCAAGAATAAGACTATTACCATGGTTTGTAAATTACTTACATGTGATCAAGCAAATCCTGTGCAGTTGAGAAAAACAACCTTGTTTTTGAAGTTGTTATGCCCAGATCTGCAGAGTCCCCCAAAAACCAACAAAGAGACCAAGTCCTGTATGTTAAAGAAAAGAGCCTTTATTGTTATTCAAGTTCAAATTCAGACTCTCTGTATGTTCAATGCAATGCCATGATCAGAGTGCTGAACTCAGTTGGGGTGAGGTTTTTATAATACCAGAGTTTGGGGTATGAGGACCCCTAATTTACTCACATTTGTCTAGGAATGCCCTGATGAAAAGGGAATACGTGTGTGCTGGGCTAAGAGACATCAGAGGATATTCTCTGCAATGGTTGGAACATTAGGTACTTTTCCCTTGGATGGTCTGTTCCTGGGTGGTGCCTGGGGGGTCTCTGTTGAGCTTGTCATGGCTAGGGCCTATGGTCCCCCCCTTCACAAGTACTGATGGCAGTACCCAACCGTGGGTTTAAAGGGGTGCTGTTGGGACCTAAGAACCATTTTAGTTAATAAATCCATTAACTGACAGCTCTGGGCCTATTTTTCTGCTATGTCAATGGTTGTTATGGGTAGCCATTTCATGTGGTAACTTCTCCATCAAGATGGTGGTAAAATCCTGTGACGTACATCTTTTTTTAAACTACAGCAAAATGGCAACCAGCCATGTGATTGGTGGTAATCTGAACTGGAATCCTATCATATGGTTTCTTTAAAATTATCCATGCATAGATTTTAAATTGTCAATTTTTCATGTTACTAATAAATGAAAATACATGACTTGTTATCTTACATGAACAGCCTCCAGCATTCCAAGAAGTTATCTGTCCTTGGGCAAGTGGGGCTTACAGGTTAGAGACAATTTTGTTTTATAGATCTCTTAAGCACAGCAATTAAAACTTAAAACATAACTTTAGCCCTCACATTTAGAAGTCGTTGTGTACAAACCATAGAGGAGAATTGTGTTCTTCTAATAGTTTTAAGTATAAATATAAATATTTCAATCTAAATATAGCACCTCTAGTAGTTTTAAATATAAATTTCATGTGCAAACAGCTCTTGCATAAAGGGTGATATATTCAGAATAGGGGGAAAGAAATAACCTGACATATCTTTGAGGCACAGAGTAATCTCATATCCTTTTAAGTTTTGGAGACCAAAGCAGAGAATAAGGAAGTTAGCCTGATATCCACAAGGAGAGATAAAAAAAAGTTTTAATTTTTCATCTCTACTTGGAGGATAGCTTTCCAGGAAGGAATTTCAAATGCCAGTATATTGGCAATGGGTGGGGTTCAGACTGGGAAGCAACTACTACCATGAGATTTGACTCTAATACATCCAGAGGGCCAAAAAGTTACCCAGCAGCCTCTGCCTATAGAGCCCAGGGATCTGCAGGAAGAGACTTGGGGAGACATTGAAGCCACAAGTTCAGTGCACAGGTATCCAATAGTGCTGGAGACAAGGATCATGTCTATCGCTGAGCCCACCTCGCATTTGAGCCTCAAGGTCTTTCCAGTTCATTCAGCAGAGACCACAAGCTGAAACACTGTGCTGCCTCTCTAAAGTCCTGGGGTCAATGAAATACACAAAAGCCTCCACTAGCTTGGACAGCTGTGGGAAGCTTTTCTGGCAGCTTTGGAGCAAACTCTGGCCTGAGCTGGTGATTAGCTACTGAGAAGAAGAACACAAGCCTGTATGAGGATCCCAAGAGGAATCCTTGATAGGACAAAGAGCTTTGAAGGTCAGCTGAGGTTCTGCAAACTGAGAACTAAAACCAGAGTATATCTGAGACAGAATCATATTTTAAAATAGTAGTGGGAGTCTTAATTGTTATGCTGTTATCTTGTAACCCCATAATAAGCTTAGGCTTCAGGAAGTCATTGTTATGGTGATTTGTGTAAGTGTAGCAAGAGAAAAAAGGCTTTCATATTCAAAAGCCCAGTCCTGAGGGTACCCAAGGCATAAACAACAGGCTAGAACTACAGCCTGAGGAGTTAGAAGAGGCCTCTGTCTTTGGACGGATCATGGTAGAGAAGGCACACAGGCGTGTTCTGTATCTATGACTAACCTGGGAGGTGGTAGTGGTAATCCCACAGATCAGAGGAGAAAGACCACTGACCCAAATCATCAGGACCAAATTAATTAAAGCAAGAAATTATTTAAAGCAAGCTTTTTTACTTGTGTACATGGGTTGCCTCCTTCTAAGGTGTGGTTCAAGAGGTCAGCATTGGATGTGGGGAAGATGGGTTTTTATAGCTCAGAGGTAAGGGGTTTCCAAATGGGAGATTTGGCAGGAAAATAGATGGGGTTACAGAAACAGAACATGGCAAGGTGCTCAAAACTGCAGGTGGTCATAATAACCTTTTGAAACAAAAGCACAACAGTAAGATGGTCATAACAATCTTCTGAAATAAAGGCCTGGTGTTAGGGTGGTCATAAATACTTTTTGAAAAAGAAGACATGGTTGTCATTTCCTGGAACAAACAGTACAGAACCATCTGTAATTGAGGTTACAGATGGGGCGTAGCACAATCTTTGAGAAACAGACATTTAGTCATAACCAAGAATGAGCCTTGTTTATCTTTATTATAATGTGGCTTTCAAGTCTAAGATGGAGGCAGGATGATTTGTCAGTAGCGCCTTCAGTGAAATTGAGAAAATCTGACACCAAAAGGGAAAAAGGCAAGAGGCTCTGTGTGAAATATTGAGTACTTGAACCTAGCACAGCCCCATTGTCTCACTGTGGCCAACCTGGTGTGGGATTCACAGAACTGCTTCCTGCTCCACAAAGGACCTCATTAGGAGACATGAGAGACAAGCTGATGATCGGCGGAGGGAGTTCCGGTAGAATGGGGTGTCAGGATACTGGTCTGATGAGATAATAATGTGCACCTTCCTTTCACACCTCCGCTGTTTGAAGCCCCTCCCCCAAATGATGAATTACCACAGGGGAAGGAAGATTCCCAAAATACTCTATGATTCAGCCTATGTTATGTTTAAAAATCTCTCTGGGCAGCCGCGAGCTGCTTGCAGTGGGGCGGGCTGTGGGCAG
>LOEQ01005674.1:70640-82953 GCA_001685075.1 Bramus lutescens
GCTAGTTCCAGGACAGGCACCAAAGCTACACAGAGAAACCCTGTCTCAAAAAGAGAATCTTTATCAATTTTGATGGTATCCATAGCTTCTCCTGTAGAAACAAAAACAAAACCCCTTTCTGAGCATAACACATGTCTTAGTTTCCATTTGAGATCAGTACAACTTTAAAGTATACCAACTGATTTAATTCTGTAGTTTTTTCTACTATCCAATGTCTCCCTACAGCTGTTGTTTCTTTCTCATTAATATTTAGAAAATTCAAAGTTAATAAAGCACTATGCAATCCATTTCTGGTGATATTTATCATCCCTTTCTGTTTATTTAACATATCCTTCAGAGTTCAATTTGATCTTTCTGTAACTGCCTGGCCTATAGGATTGTGTGATATACCTGTAATATACTTTATAATATAATAGGCAAAAACCCTGTTTCATAATCTTAGAGACCTGTGCTGGAGCATTATCTGTCTTTATTTGTACAGGTATACCCATAATGACCATAACTTACAGCAAATGTGTGATTACCAAATCAACCTTTTTCAAACTCAAATCAGTTGCCCATTGAAAATCTGAATAGGTATCATTGGTATGGCGTACATATTTGAGTTTTCCAAATTCTACAAAATGGAACACAGCCATCTCCAGATTTCATTCCTTTGAGTACCCTTCGGGTAACTTTCTACAGGTAGTAGTGTTTAGTTGTAAAAAGAACAAATAGGAGATTTCTTTATAATTTCCTTGTCTTATTGCCATGTGATCGAGATGTCTTTTCTCAAATCTTTACTATTTGACATGAATTTTTTTAATGAAATTCTGAGGTTTTCAGCATTTCCAATCAATAATTGACCAATTTTTTATTGCCTTGTGCTAGAGGACCTGGCAGACCCATAAGAGATCAAATGTGTATTATACAAAAGGGATAATTCACATCCCTGATTATTTCTTGTAATTGAATAAATAATAAAGTCAAATCTGTATCATCTGGCACAAATTTAGTGGTTTTAATATGTAAAGCAACTCTTTGCATAGTGTGATTCAGTAACTGTGTTGAGAGGTTCTTTAAAATTCTAATACCATGAGAAGAGCATATAATTCTGACTTTTGGACAGAATCTTAAGGGCTTAGATCCACATTACTTATATTTTCTGACTTGTAACCTGCCTTTCCTGATTTACTTGGATCAGTATAGAATGTAGGGGCTTCAGATAATATAATGAGAGGAAGGCTCCAACTAGTTCTCTTTATAAGTTGAGTCCTCTTACCTTTGGGATCTTTGTTGTTAATCTCTCCCAAAAAATTACTGCAAGCTCTTTTCCAGTGTTCACTTTTTACCCAAAATTTGTTAATTTTATCTTTAGTTAATGGTACTACAATTTCTGCTGGTTCTATTTTTGCTCATTTATGAAGTCTCAATTTTCCTTTTAGAATTAACTCAGAGACATTTTTCACATAAGTTTTTAATTATTTATTCAGCTTATGTGGTGAAAATATCCATTTTAATACAATGTCTTCCCCATGCATTTAAAATCCTGTAGAGGAATGCTTGGAGTGTAGTATGACCAGACTGCAGTTAAGCTTTGCATCCACGCGATCCACATGTGCAATCTGTAATTTCTCTTCCACCAAAGCCAAATCACTCTCAGCTTCAACTGATAATTTTCTGGGACTATTTAACTCCTCGTCATCATGTAAAGTTTTGACCAAATAACTTGGTTCATCAGGTTTTATCACAATAGTGCACTGTAGATAGGAAATGTCTCCTAATAATCTTTAAAAATCATTAAGAGTCTACAATCAGTCTCTCTAAATTTGTACCTTTTGGGGTCTAATTTTTGTAAGCCTATTTTATAGCCTAAATAATTAACAGAATCCCCTCCTTGTATTTTTCAGGAGCAATTTGTAATCCCCAACAAGACAAAATTTTCTTTATATCTCCAAGCATTCTTTCTAAATTGTCTACATTTAAATCAGATAGTAAAATGTCTTCCATGTAATTATAAACTATAGATTCAGGCACTTGCTTAGGTATAGTTTCCAACAGCTGACTTATAAATTATTGGCACAGGATGGGACTATTTAGCATTCCCTGTGGGAGAATCTTCCATTGATATCTTTTAGCAGGCTGAGAATTATTATAAGTTGCCCCTGTGAAGGCAAATTTTTCTCTGTCTTTTTCTTATAAAAGTATAGCTAAGAAACAATCTTTTAAATCAATTAATATAAGATGCCATCCTTTATGCAATAGAGAAGGCTAAGGAATTCAAGACTGTAGATAGTCCATTGGCTGAGACATATTGCTAACAGCTCTTAAATCTATTACCATTCTTTATTTTTTACATTTCTTTTTAAAAACAGAAAAATTCCAAAGGTTGATTGATTTTTCAATATGCTACACATTTAGTTGCTCCTGTACCAGCTGTTCTAAAGCCTGCAGTTTTTCTGTTGTTAAAATCCATTGCACAACCCATATAGGTTTGTCTGTCAACCATTTTAAAGGTAGGGCTGTTGATGATTTTGGAAGAATAGTAGCTGTTGTGCCCTGTTGTTGTACAACCAGAATGGTCAGTGACTGTTCTTTATAATACCTTGTAATAATTTTCCCTGAAACATACGTTAATTTATGGTTTGTTCCTAAGATTGGGGGAATGTTAATCTGAGTATCCTATTGCTGTAACAAATCATGTCCCCACAAATTCATTACTATGTTAGCCACGTATGGCTTTAATTTTCCTCTCTGTTCTTCTGGCCCTATACATTCGATTCATCTCACATTCTGTTTTATCTGACATAAAGTTCTAATCGCTAAATCTGACTATTTACCTCCTGAATAGGTGTGCCAAGATCTGATAAAATTACTGTGACATCTGCACTTTTGTCTGCAAGGCCTTCAATGACAATGCCGTTTATTTGTATTTTTATATTGATCTTGGTTCATTTACAGAAGTTTGCCAAAATACTCCCTTTATGCTTTTTCCTGAAATTTTTGTGTTCTCTTCTATAGATGTTCTATTATCCAGAGCACTGTGGTTTCTTACAATAAACATTAGATTCTTTTTTTTTTACAGATTTTAAAGTTTTGCTATAGTATTTTATTTTTGAATTTTTTGAAGTATACATTTTTCTCCACTCCCCTCCCTTTCTTCATTCTCCCCTTCTACCGTTTATTCTCATGATCCCCACACTCCCAATTTATTCAGGAGATCTCATCTTTTCCTACTTCCCATATAGATTAGATCCATGTATGTCTCTCTTAGGGTCCTTATTGGGATTGTTCATTGTAGGGTGTTTTTTTTTGTATTTTTTCTTGCTTAATATCTAAAAGTCACTTATGAGTAAGTACATATGATAGTTGTCTTTCTGGGTCTGGGTTACCTCACTCAGTATGATGATTTCTAGATCCATCCATTTGCCTGCAAATTTTAAGATGTCATTTTTTTTCTGCTGTGTAGTAAGTACTCCATTGTGTAAATGTACCACATATTCCTTGTCCAATCTTCAGTTAAGGGGCATTTAGGTTGCTTCCAGGTTCTTGCTTATGACATATAATGCTGCTATGAACATAGTTGAACACATGTCCTTGGGGTATGATTGAGCATGTTTGGGTATATACCCCAAAATGGTATTGTTGGGTCTTGAGGTAGATTGTTTCCTAATTTTCTGAGAAATCACCATTTTGGCATCCAAAGAGATTGTATCAGTTTGCACTTCCACCAGCAATGGAAGACTATTCCCTTTACCCCAGATCCTCTCCAGCATCAGTGGTCACCAGTGTTTTTGAACTTGGCCATTCTTACAGATGGAAGATGGACTCTCAGAGTTGTTTTGATTTACATTTTTCTGATAGCTAAGGATGTTGACCATTTCCTTAAATGTCTTTCAGCAATTTTAGAGTTATCTGTTGAGAGTTCTCTGTTTAGGGATGTACTCCATTTTTTATTGGATTATTTATTCTTTTGATGACCAATTCCTTGACTTCTTTGTATATTTTGGAGATCAGACCTATATCTGATGTGGGATTGGTCAAGATCTTTTCCCATTCTCTAGGCTGCCATTTTGTCTTGTTGACCATGTCCTTTGCTTTACAGAAGCTTCTCAGTTTCAGGGGGTACCATTTAGTAATCATTTATTTCAGTGTCTGTGCTACTGAGGTTATATTTGGGAAGTAGTCTTCTGTGCCAATGCATTCAAGACTACTTCCCACTTTCTCTTCTGTGAGGTTCAGCGTGGTTGGTTTTATGTTGAAGTCTTTGATCCATTTGGAGTTGAGTTTTGTGTATGGTGATAGATATGGATCTATTTTCATTCTTCTACATGTTGATATCCAAAATGGCAATCTTACCAAAAGCAATCTATACATTCAATACAATGCCCATCAAAATCCCAGCATTAGATTCTTTAATTGCTCTGAGGAGTTTCCTCCATGATGACAGAAAATGACTGAACCTGATTTGGCATAGGAGCCTGCAAGGAGCCCCTCAAGGAGTTTCCCAAATGCAAAGGGTTACCTTGAATGTCCTTTGTTGATATACATTCATTAGTCCAATATCTATCTTTGCCACACCTTCTACATTATCCAAAAGGGAGGTGTGTTTTCTTTGGATTATGCTTATAAAAAACACTGTTTCTAGGAATGCCCTATTTACAGCCCATTTAAGGTAACATTGTTTGCCACAGTTAAAACACTTGACATTTCAATTTTTCCTCAGACCTTTGGAAATCACCTCTCCTATCCAAGCATTAATATGGTTATGAGATTCATTATTGATTATATCTTAAATCCATTTCTCCAAGGGTGTTGATCTTGCTTTTAAAGGCCTAATTACCCTTTTGCGTTGAGAATTTAAAGCACAATTAATAAAAGGTCAGAGAGAGAAATTGGTGTTCAACCTGAAGACCAGAAAAGCAAAATAGCCAGCCACTGGCTCTTACCTTGACCTCAGTCTAAAATGATGATCCTGCCACCAGGAATCTATAAATGAGTCTGAGCCTGAGATTTGTCTCCTCCCATTTTATAATCCTCTTTAATCTGGGATTAAAGGCATGAACCACTACTGCTGGGTTTCTATGGCAGGCTAGTGTGGCTATTGATATTAAAGGTACATATTATTGCTGCCTAGTCTGTAAGGCTGACCAGTGTGGCTGTTTTACTTTTCTGATCATCAGGCAAATTTTATTTTTTAAAATAAAAGTTAAATGCCACTACAAGAATTAGCAGTTTCAAAGGCCAGAGATTCAGTTATTATTTGTCTGTCATCTAAATTTGGTATCATTCTATTTACTGCTGATATCAATCTTTGTAAGAAATCCATGAAGGTTCCTTTTGGGCCCTGTATGACTTTAGTAAATGACTCAATCTTCTTTTCTACTTCTTTAATTCTGTCCCAAGTATTCAAAGCTGCTCCATGGCATAAAGTCAGGATTTGGCCATCATATAGGTATTGACTTTCTATATTAGTGTAATCTCCTTCTCCAAGAAGTTGATCTTGGGAGATTTTTATACCAGTAGCCCTACTCCATTGTTCTATGGTCTTGGCCTCTTCTTTCAATGAGTTCCTCCCTTGTAATTGTGGACCAGGCTCTAAGACTGCTTTAACCAAGTCTCTCCAGTCTTCAGGGATAATTCTTTTACAAACTGATTATGAATTTAATATTTGCTTCACAAATGATTAGTGCATGCCCTAGGAGACCATCACTTCTTTGAATTTTCTTAAATCTAACATTGTCATAGAAGTCCATTCAGCTCTTATAGAGTCTCTATCATTTGGCAATTTCTATAAGGTTACTGGATATCTATAAAGTTGGTTGTTTGAAAACCTTAGGCTGTTCCTTTCTAACCTCATAATGCAATACTAAAATTGGTTTTCCATTAAATTCCTCTGTCTGGATTTGAACATCTCTATGATCTGTTTTATTGTTTTTCTAAAGCCTATATCTTGACATTCATACCAAATAGCTTTTTAAGAAATAAACTCAGAATTATCAAAATGGCAACAATGGTTATCAAAATGCTAATTAACAGTATGTCAGTCCTGGTTAAGTTGATTATTTCTTCATTTAATTGATCCATTTTTAAAGCATGCATTATATAATCATACAGAGACCTAAGTTTATCAAAATAGTATTTCCCATTTTTTACCATGGGAAAAAACTCTTTCTTTTAACTTATTCTTCCTCTTAAGAATTCTCAATTTTCTCTCCAAATCTGCTGCTGCTGAAGATGCAAGACTGCCTGTTTCTGCCTAAAACGGTTGATTGGATTTCAATGCAGCTACCTAGTTTGGCAGGAGCCTGAGAAGGGGATCCAAAGCCCACCAGGAGAGAAACAAGGAAAACCTATCTTGTAGGGTAGTGACTCCAACTGTGTGTAGCTCTGGCCTATGCCAGTGGCTGCAATGCCACAGACAAACAACTTTTTTATGAATTCATACTCCAAAAGTTGGGCGCCAGGTGTAACATAAATCTAGTTGGTCTTAATAATAAAAACCCAGAGTTGGATATAGGTATTAATGCTGAAAATAAGAGCAGAGAGCCAGCCACTAAAGAGTTCTTTTACCTTTACCAATGCTCAGACAGAAGGGATGATTCTGACTTCATACTGCATCTCCAGACTCCATCTCCACCGGTCTCTACCAAACCTCAGACTGCCCTCAGCTCCTGTCTCCTCCAGCCTTATATTCCTCTTTCCACCCAGCCATATCACTCCTGTCTCCAACCTCCATAGTGCTGGGATGAAAGACATATGACCCCAAGTGCTGGGATCACATTTGTGTGAGCTCTGTTTTTCTTTTAGGCAGATTCAATCTTGTGTAGCCCAAGGTGGTCTACACTAACTGCCTCTGTCTTCTGAGTCCTGGGATTAAGGGTGTAAGCCACAACTCCCCGGCCTCTAGTGGTTTAGCTCTGCACTTTTATCTTCAGGAAAGCTTTATTTGTTAAGACATAAACAAAATATCACTACAGTCATTTCTCACATTTATTTGGAATTTGTTTGCTTGCACTTCCTGTTTACTCAGGTAATAGTACTTCCTTCTCAGATATCTGATGGCGTTGAAGACTAGATAGTTAGAGTTTTCCAAACTGAGAAAAGAAACTCACAGAAGAGGTGTAAATTGTATAATGTTGAGAGGCATAAAAAGATAGTTTTGGGTTGTAATACAAGTTAGAATAGAAAGTGAATTAGGTACAACATTTTGAACTCACCAAGATAGCACAGATAATGAAGAATTTTCTCTGAATTTGTTAAATACAAATGGATTAGACATTGTTAAAATAATTAGTACCTGTAAATAATTTTATATAGTTATTGTACTTATTGTATATAGTTTTTTATGTTAGTTGTAACCTTCACTATTCATTTAGACAAAATGGGGGAAATGTTGTGTGATATTTTGTTTGTGTTCTGACAAAACTTGCCTGGAGATCAGAGGGCAGTGCTAGTCATAGAAGTTTGGCAGTGATAACACACACCTTTAACTTCAGCACTCATGACTCATGCCTTTAATCCCAGAATTTAGGAGGTAGAGATGGCAAATGACAAGGTGGGATGTAGACAGGTGTTCAGCCTTATTTGGACTAAAAACAAAAGATGGAAGAAGCTGCTGCCAGTTCTTTTATCTTCCAGGTTTTTACCCCACTCTCTTACTCCTGGTTTTTATTGATTAAGATTAAATAAGTTATGCACACACACACATACACACATGCATGCACATGTATTCACACTTGCACATGCACACACACAGTTAAAACAATCTATGCAAAAGGTAATGGTGCACTCCTTTAATCCCAACACTTGGGAGGCAGAGGCAAACAAAACCCTGAGTTCTAGACCAGCCTAGTCTACAAAGCAAGTTCCAGGATGTCCAGGGCTACACAGAGAAACCCTGTCTCATCTAAAAAATTTTAAAAAATGAAAACAAACAAAAACTATATAAAAAACTATAAAAAGTAAAAATGACAGATTGCTTTGAATGTTCAGGTAAAATTTTGGACATACCCTAAGTATGGGAACAAAGTGCAACATGACCTCAACCTCCCACCCTCACCCCCAGTTTCAGTTAGTAATATTCTCTCAGGCTGAAATATGGGATTTTAAACAGGGAAGCATTTCACTTTTAAAGATGGAATTATGGGGTATTGAGGAATACATTGCAGCTTTCTGTTGTCACATCCATGATTCAACTCTGAAGTGAGTAAAATTGTATACTAGTCAATATTCAGTACTCAATAGCTATTATAGTCCATAGTCCACCTTTGTGGATCAATAGGTGATTACCCAATCCTATTGACTGATCTTGATTCATCTGTCAAGAAGTCCAGGTGGAAGTTGCTTATGTACAGGGCTGCCATAAGAGGGGCTAGCTGAAGTGTTGGGGCAGGTAGGCGTGAAAGGAATCTTTGCCTCAGTCATATGTGCATGGGGCAAAGTCTTCACTGACCACACTCTCTCCTGTCCATGAGGCTGTAGTTTCCACACGCACTGGTCTTTGGCTTCTATTCATCTCCAGAGCCCCAGACATGCTGCACAACAGCTTGCTCAAGGATCACATCCCATTGTCAGTGCAGAGGTGGTCATGATATCAAGACCAACTCCTTCCTCATTCCTATATTCACTTGACATAAGTGTTCCTGTGTGCAGAAAATGGAGTCAAGAAGTTAAGATAATGAAGGCTCAAAAGAGCAAAGTCTTACCTAAAGGGTCTCACAGTCTGGCAGCATAATCTCTAAATGGTTTCTTTCTATATTCACATTGAAATAATGAGCTCCAAATGAACAAGGACATGATTCTAGAGAACATTCAGGCTGCCATTGAGTGAAGTTACCAGACTCTCTTCACTCTGGGATGCTAGAGGATCCTTCAGTGGGCAGAAGCTAGCTTTTGTCCTATAGATGGTGCCATATGAATCTAACAGCTGGTTCTTTATTTGTGACATGAAGGGCCGGCTTGTTGGGGTTTCTGTCCCGCCCAGTACCCCACAGCCAGCATGTCCCAAAGAAAATCATGCAGAGATCCCCATAAGATTATAAACTGATTGGCCCATTAGCTCTGGTTACTTATTAGCTCTTATCACTTATATTAACCCATTATTCTGATCTATGTTAGCCATGTGGCTCAATACCTTTCTCAGGCAGGCAGGTCACATGTTGCCTCTTCGGTGGTCTGGGCTGGACAGGGAGGAATGGGCTTCCTCCTTTCCAGCATTCTCCTGTTCTCATCACCCCACCTCTGCTTCCTGTCTGGTTGACCCGCCTATACTTCCTGCCTGGCCAATCAGCATTTTATTAAAATACATTATTGACAGAATACAGATAATTCTCCCACACCATTTATTGAGTTATCTACAGAAGGGTATTCAGCAGGTGAGCTGATCTCATGGGGATTTGACTCTAGACTTGCACCTTAAATATCTTTCCTAATAATATAGCCACATGTCGAATGGGATGTTGTGGGATGCCTGGAGAGATGTGCTTTAAGAAGTAAATAAGTCTCTGTGTGGGTGTAGTTAGGCTGTGGAAACAAGAGTCAATGAGAGGACAAAGGAAGGCAGAAAGCTGGTGACTTGGTGTTTTAAAGAGTAAAACAGCCATGCTACAGAGTGCCTACTAAAACAGTAGGAGTTCCTGAGGATGGTTCAGAGACATGTTTAGCTCTCAGCCTAAACTGCCTGAGATACTCAACCATAATGTAGCTTTACAGAGGCAGCCTCCAACCCTGTGCCTCCTCACAACCCAGGTGTCCATGGCTTTCTCTTCTGTGGCTGCCAGCTCTTGGATGCTAGACACTGTGTAGGAGATGATACTAACCATAATCTTTCAGTCACTGCTCAAGTCTGGGGAGTAGTGCAGTAGTGGGAAGAATATTTTCTAGAAGCAGAGGAGGCTGAGCATCCAGATCTGAGCAATTTATCCTACTGCCTCTGGGGAATCAAGAAAGATCCATGGTGTGGGAAGCTGTTTTGGCCTGAGATAGTGCAGAGTAGAGCTAGGTGGGAAAACTAAACTGAATGCTGGGAGAAAGAAGGCGGAGTCAGTGAGAAGCCATGTAGCTGCCAGAGGAGAAAGACACAAGCCACCAGCCAGAACCTTGCAGGGAGGCCTCAAGCCTCATGGTAAATTATAAAATAATAAAGATGGGTTAATTTGAGATGAAAGAGATTGCTGGGAATTCGCTAGAGTCATTGGCCAAGTGATGTTGTGATTAATATAGTTTCTGAGTGCTTGTTTCAGGTCTGGACCATCAGGAAACAAATAAGCAGCTTCTCCCAACAGATCCAGTTGCAGAGTCTCCATTGTAGGGAATGTAGGAGAGCTATAGTTCAGGCACTTAAGGCTACTGAATGAGAATAGAGCTGCTGAGGGCACATCAGAGAATTCTGACCTACATTCTACTATGGTCATAATGCTTGTGTTGCCCTGTAAACTAAAACCATGTACAGAGAAATCTTTCATTCTTCTTTTTTTTTTCTTTTAATTTTGTGTCTTGAGACAGGATTTCTCCTTGTAGCCTTGGCTATCCTGGAACTCTGTAGACCAGGCTGGCCTCAAACTCACAGAGATCTGCATGTCTCTGCCTCATGAGTACTGGGATTAAAAACATAAGCCACTACTTCCTGACTCGTTCTTCTCTTTCAAAGTGACACAAATGTGTTAGTTCTGCTAATTTTTGAAAAGCTCAATGCTTACTGCAAACAAATTTCATCATTTCATTTTTAGATTAATATTCAGTGGCATCAGCATGTGAAATTGGTCTTTTCAGCTGCTCAAAGCTTTGCCCAACCTTTACAAATTTATTGGAGGCCTGGTGTCAAGATAAAGCATAGTTTCACATGTTATTGGTTTATTCACGTTCTAGATTTTATTTCAGTTCTCCAGCCCCCATCAAGAAATCATAAAATAAGCAGGGTACCCTTGGAATGTCATTGAGGAATCTGAGGCCATGGCCTGAATCATTGTGGCTCTGAAAACAATTCCAATGTGTAAGTAACAGACACAAGGGCAACTTGACTTTTCAATTATCTGGAAGACTATGAATTCCTCTGTAAACTATAATAGGTAATTAAAATATACAGATATATGTTTAAATCCCTGCAAAATATGTAACAGTGAATAAAATGTTATCATACCTCTGATATTGTGTTCATATTCAGCTTTATCTTAAAGCATAATGTGCCATGGGCTGCCTGAGTATGAACATTGGTTGTGATTTCTTTGATGTCCTCTGTATTACAGACATCATTGCTCATTTAATTTCAAGACATGAGTTTTTATGGTTCAGTTTAGGGTTCACACATCCTTTCTAAGCAGTGATGGGACAGTGCACCTAGGGAACCAGTGGTCCTTAGTACTCTTCACTAGTGTCTTAGTAGGGGTTTTATTGCTGGGAAGAGACACCATGACAACGGCAGCTCTTATAAAGGAAAACATTTAACTGGGGCTGGCCTACAGTTTGGGTTTAGTCCATTATCATCACAGTGGGAAGCATGGTAGCAAGCAGGCAGACATGGTGTTGGAGCAGGAGCTGAGAGTTCTACATTTGGTCCCACAGGCAGCAGGAAGAGATCATGACACACTGGCCAGGCTTGAGCATCTGAGACCTCAAAGCCCATCCCCAGTGACACACTTCCTCCAACAAAGGCACACCTACTCTAGCAAAGCTACACCTTCTAAAAGTGCTACTCCCTATGAGCTTATGGAGTCATTTCCTTTCAAACCTTCACAACTAGCTTCTTCCCATGTTCCACTTCAGGCACTTCCTGTCGTTCTTGGAGGGGAGAAACCACATGGCTTTCTATGGCCAATGAGTTTCTAGGAAAAACATGTGCTTCTAGGTCAGCATTTAAGCCATCGTATGAGATCACAGACACTGTCTTTCCCTTTATTAGGCTAGCTAGGAAACTTCTAGATAACTCCTGCTCTGTCAGCATAGATTGTGGAGATGAGGATGATCCAGAGCATCAAAAAGAAAGTAAAATCCCATACTATTAGCCACTGACACATATTCCCTATAATATATGATACTGTTGCCAAGCAGAATATACCATCTGTCTTAGAGAAAGCACTTAAACCCCTAAGTGTGCGCCCCTTTTCTCCTGAAATATTTTAATTTCCCTTTTGGTTGGCAATGTAACATCACACCAATGTCAGTGGCAAGCTTTTACACAGGTGTGAATTATCATATTTCTATACGCATTTGAATAGCTCTCATCAAGAGTCGATTGGGGTCAGTAGCATTTTACATCGTTTTAACTCATGCCTCAGTTTCTTGATGTAGGAGGGTCATCTGTCTATGTGTTAACTTTCATTGGTTAATAAAGAAA
>LOEQ01005674.1:85464-101595 GCA_001685075.1 Bramus lutescens
TATTTCGGGGTATAAGCTAGCAGTGCGGGAGCCGGGCGGGACGAAAAGCAGGCCCGCTCCCTTTATCACTACAGTTTCTCATCAGTGGTCAGGAGGGAAGATGAAAATTGTATACAGGAGGGTAAAGGTAGTGCCTGGGACCTTTGGTGACTCAGAGGGAGACTGAGAATCTACCAGGTGCTGGCCTTTTTTCTTTTTCAAAAAGATAAGATTCTACCATATGAAACAGTTTTGTAAACTGAAATGAACTCTGAGGTCTCAATGATGGTTTCAACACTCAAACCCTTAATCTTTGTTCTAGTTACGGTTTCTATTGCTGCGAAGAGAAACCATGACCACAGCAACTTTTATAAAGGAAAAATATTTAATGGGGTGGCTTACCTTTTCAGAAATTTAGTCCGTTATCTTCGTGGTACATCACGGTGGTGTGCAGGCAGACATGGTGCTGGAGACAGAGCTGAGAATCCTACATCTCGACTTGCAGGCAACAGGAAGTGGTCTGCGTCATTAAGAGTAGTTTGAACATAGGGGACCTCAAATCCCACCCCCACCATAACACACTGCCTCCAGCAAGGCTACTCTTGTCCACACCTCCTCATAGCGTCACTCCCTTTGGGGGCCATTTTCCTTCAAATCACCACAATCTCCTATTTCACAAACATTCTAAGGGAACAAATGTCATTGAGTTAGGGAATAGTGAAATCACGTAGACCTGGGGTCAAGTTCTAATGCTCTATTGATCAGTAGTTGTAAGAGTTGGAAGACACAGCTTCCTTCTTCTATCCTTGCTCCAACTGCTGTAGAAGCAGGGTAGCAAGAGACTGCTGTGGTAATTCAATCAGTTACTGCCCAAAGACTGCTTAGTGCACGGGAGGGTACTTGAGAAACTGGTGGAAATGTAAGCACCTCAAAGGTAGAAAAGTCCTTGTAAAAACAAGCAAGACCAGCATTTGTTTGACTCTTAACCTACTTTGCGGGGGAAGGGAGCATGATTGAGCAGTGCCATGTCAGCATCCGAGCAGGCAGCACAGCAATACGATTTTCTACAGGGAAATTTCTTGTTTCCACCAGTGGGAAACAGAATGGAGCTATAGTGGCGCTGCTATTGCATCCAGAACAACACACACTTGTTAACCACAAAGGTGGAGACAGGCTGCTAAGATGGTGGCAGGCAGGACTTGGAAACAGACGGGATAACGGCATGCAGAACTCTGTTTAAGTCCTAGCCTTTCCTCTTCCCAGCTGTACTATTGTACAGAGGAAGAGATTCTCTTGGCACTCATATCGCCCATCTGCAGGAAGCTGTTGGCAGTCCATTGCGGAGTGGATCCCCCAATGGAACTAACTGACTGGGCTCCTGCACTAAGAACAGTTTACCTGGAGTAGGAATTGGACGTGTGCACTCAGACTAGGTCCCTAGGACTGCCTCAGTGGTATAATCGAGGCACGGAGAGATTAAGGGCCCACATCTGGCCAGCAGTGGAGCTAGGCTTTGAATTTGGCAATTTTCCAGAGACTGACCATTTAACCACTGGACAGCACAACTCGTGGAGGCAGAAGGGCAGGTGTTTTGAACACGGGTCTTCTGAAGTACCCCCCACATGGAAATCCCGTTGTCTTTCTGCTGTAGCTGCTGTACATCAATCAGGATGTCATCCAAAGCCACTTGCCTTCAGAAGCCCTCTTCTGTCTCCTCAGCCTGCAACAGACACCTAGACCCTGCTTTGGCTCAAAAGCATCCACTCCTCCCTTGGGCCCACATGGAACAGGGGACCTCCCAGGCAGGATAGCCCACCCTGGAGATGAGGCCAGTTATCTGAGATGGATCATCTTGTATGAACCAGCATGACAGATGACAGCAATTAACAGCTAACTTCTTATCAGACCACCCACCTTGCAGGGCAGGAGCCAAGAGAATGACAGGCAGGTCCGAACCCTGACTGGGAATGTTTAGTTACGCGGATTTCTTGCCCCTGCTCCAATCTTTTATTAAAAGCTCCTATCAGTACCGTAAAGACAAAGACAAGAACTCGGGGACATTGTCATCACGTATCTATTGCTCTTCCTAATGCACATTGATTAGATTCCCTTTCTCTTCACCAATTCTTTGCTTCTTTAATTGGTATCCCGAGATAGATGTTGAAGCTATGGGGTGGAGCCTCGGCTCTTGTCCTAAAACTTGGGTTGCTAGCCCACCAGTTGTCTTCTTTGGAAGCCCTATGGCACTAAGTTAAATGCCTTAAATGTCCGCTACTCAGATCTATTGCTGTTTAAGGAAGATTAAGGTCTTTGAGCAGATACCATTGTAAATATTCAACAGGGAACACACAAATTTGTTATTATGAATGCCCTTTCCTCATCAGTATGTGGTGGGAAAGGGTCACTTGAACAAAGCAGTGTGTTCAGTTGACAGGACAGGTACCAGAAAGCCCAGGGTGTCTGGAACCAGGGGTAACTCTGTTATTTTAGGAACTCCTGGCCTGGACTTCAGGGAGATTGTGATGAGTTACTCTTGACACTTTCAAAGTTCCAAAAGAGCCATAAAGAGGTGCTGGCTCTCTGACACGCCAGTTCCTCCTGGGTCTCTTGAGAATCACATCTATATAACTAACACCTGTCTTACACTAGCTGTTAGTGACTGGGCGTGTGCTAGTAGAATGGTTATTGGCCTCCACGGGGTTTGTGCATCCAGGATTAGAGAATAACATGCATAAAGACCATGTTTCCAGGTCCAGCCAAATGTGGTGATAGCCTGGAGTAAACCACAGTATAACTGATTTCAAAGTGTAGTGTGCGTGAGTGAGTCATGTCTGACAGCTGTAACAAAAGGGGACAGACTAGGGTAGGGTGAGGTTAGACAACAAAAATGTATTCCTTGTGACTTCCAGAAGCTGGCATACCAAGATAAAGGTGCTGGCTGACTCGGTTCTTAGTGAAGCCCTTTTCTCATCTTGCAGGTTAGCTGTCTGCTTGCTGTGTCTTCACATGGGGTACATGCCCCTTCAGACAAATGCTAATAGCCTCCTGCTCTTTCTAGGCTCTGGGCACCTCATCATTTCCTGTCTGTTACCAGGCTTTCTCACTGTCACCACCAGACATTTGGTTGCTCAGAGCACTGGAGGATGTTTAACAGCATTCCTGGGCTGTATTTGCTGTGTGCCATATGTCACCTAGATACACAGCACAGGGCATGTAATTAGTAATCATAATAATATGTGAAGCTTGGGTTTCACTTTAAAAATGAAATTGTCATTTATGACCATTAAGTGCACATTCATTACAAAACCTTAGGGAACGATAGAAGGCATGAAGTGTTTCTTGAATACACTTTCTTTATTTTACTGCATTTTTCAGATGTGACTTTTAATATTATTTTTACATAATTTAGATAATCAGCCATATGATGTTGTAGTGTTTTAGGTAGCCCAACAGATGTCAAAGATCACATGCAGCTCAGTGGAGTGACCCTTGTGTTCTACTGTTGCTCAAGAAAAACAGGTGTTCATATCTTAAAGTCATCTTATTTCTTTGTCCTGTTTTTTTTTGTTTTGCTTTGGTTTACAGTCTTACCCTGAGGTAAACACTGACCTAGTATTTATTATCTAGGCCACGTTGCCTTTGAACTGATGGTGAGTCTCTTGCCGTGGGCTCCTGAGTGCTAGGATCATAGGCCTGTATCACTGTTCTTGTCTAAACATCATTTTAAATCATAATTTAACAACAATGTTACTGTTTTCTTAACCATGAATGTCCTTCGAGGACAATGTCCTTTCAATGTCTTTTTCACTTTTTTAAAGGTCAACAGAATATTCTTTTACTTTGTTAGTGGAAAAAAATAATTATTTAGATGTTCCTTGTTATAAATTTTTTCCTCTTATTGCCATTCTCAAACTATGTTGAAATCAACACCCGTCACACATTCACACAGTTTGGCAGGCTGGGCGCCAAGGCCGAGTTGGAGTGAGGTGACCAGAAGGCCTACGTGTTTTAAGTCCCAACAGACCTACCAAAATTTCCTGCCCAGACCAGGCATCTGAGAACACCAGTTTCCTCAAGCCCCGGTGGCACTATGAACTGTCAGCCTTTTAAGTTGGAAGAAAATAGCTCATTATAGTTTTAATTTTCATTTCCATAATTGCCAGTAAGGGTGAACATCTTTTCCTATGTTTATTGAATTTTTCTTTTCTTCTGCAGACTGCTCACTGGTTTACAAGTCCATTGCTCTGCTGATGAGCTTCTCTTTCTCAAATCAGTCTGTGAGAGCTCTTTGTAAATTCCAGGTCCACAGCCTTGATTTATTGTACATAGTGCACATACTCTATTAGTCACCTATCCTTTTAACTTTGTAATAGCTGCATCATCCCCAAACTATATCTTTTTATGAGATGACATTGTCAACTATCTTCTTAATGGCCGAAGTGTTACTTAGCACAACTTCCACAGTGCTAGAGCACCGTAGCTAAGATCCTCTCAAGTTTGAGTCTGAATACTCTCTTGAACTGGAGATGTTGGGTACATTGGGAAAGTAAAGAGCTTTTCCTCTTATAAATTTCCTGCTGTACAGCAACCAACACAGAGTCTTTGATGCCTTCAAAAGGTATAACGATCTCTCCTTGCATCCAATTCTGCAACAGACACCCACTGGGTATCCTCTACTCCAATTCACTGCTGTTACTATCTACCTTCAGATCATCAATCCAACAGACCAAGGACTTGGGCTCTAAGACTCTGCCTCCTCACTCTGTATACCAGTTCCAAACCCCAGGTTGTTTTGTCTGCATTGATAAACTAGCTCTAAACAGAGACTCCCACAGACCTTCATCAGGTTTCACTGATAAACTAGACTGTCTCATAGATGTCAAGGGAACACGTTTATACCAGACACGGGAAAGTCTAGAGCTCTAGTTCAATTGGTAGTGTGCACCCATAGCTCTCTAACAGGTTCAGTTTCCAGCCCTGCATAAACCAGATATGCTGGTGCATGTCGGAAATCCTAGAAATTGGGAGATGGAGGCATAAGGGGTTCAAAATCATCCTCTGATATGTCAAGGATAGCTTAAGCTAGCTATGTGAGATCTTATCTCAAAACAGAAACAAAAACAAAGTCCTTAAGGTACAGACAAAGAAGTTAATAGGGAGAGGTGTTCAGGAAGAAGTTGGAGCATCCATGGCCTCCAGGGGACCTCTACATTATCAGCTATGCAGAAGAAGCCCTTTAAGTTTTAATGGATGCTTTATTGTATAGCTATGGGTGATCACATCTTTTTTCCCTGGAGGTTGGGGAGTAGGGCTGAAAATATTTTTTAATTTTGTTGAGGGCTTTTGGGGACCCATCCAAAGCTACCCAGGGGCTCTCAGCCATCAGTCAATTCATTAGCATATAGGAAGATGCCATCCTTTTAGAGATTTGAAAGACGTCTGGGGTTGTATGCAGAAAACAAGACAAATAGCAAATATATGCATTTCACAATATCACATCTGTGTTTTACTTTTCTCCTCTCTTTTTAATGGGGTATTCTTTTGCTCAAGAAAACAAGATCTATACTTACATCAAACCCAAACCCAGAATATCTGTATTTGTTCACTCCAGCTGAAAAGAAGGAAGAGTGAAGGCTTCTTGTCTCAAAGCAAGCTGCAGAATCAGCACACACACAGAGTCCTCCATGAATGCAAAATTTTTAATAAGGAAAGATGAATAGACAATGAGAGTGAAGCGTGTGAAACAGGTCACTTCTTTAAAAGCAAGCCCTTTACACTGTGTGTCCTGGGGTGACCCTCCCAATGAGCAGTTGTTCAGAAGTTGTCAATCTGTGAATGGAACATTACTGCTTTTTATTGTTCTTGTAAATCATGGAGCTATATAGTATCAATAACAGATAACTTTTCAAAACTCATGCAGGTGCTAAATGGCAAATCAGGATTGGAACCCAAGTGTTCTGGTACCAAGTCAGCTCTTTTCATGGTCTGTAATGTGTTTACAGAGTCAAGGAATATGCACATACATGTGTGGGTATGTGTGTACACACATGCACTTCTTGGTATCTATGTATATGTCTCCGTATGCTTTTCTATATGTAAGTGTGCAGGCACATGTGTGTGCTTGCATATATTTCTATTCATCTGCATATATGCTTTTCCCTGTGCATGAGTATTCACATGTTCATGCTTTACAGGCTTCTGAATTTTTTTATAAGTATATACATATGAATCTGTCTGTGAATCTTGGAAGGGAAGTAGAGGAGAGATCAGTGGGACAAAGTGTGTTTAGCCATCCGCAGAGACTGAGAATGGGTGGGCAGGATGGAGCTAGGGAGGAAGAACAGAGCATATACTTCCCATGTACTAGCGCAAGGCCTTGCCTTGTGTCATGCATGGCTCTTGCCCTTCAGGACAGACTGCCTCTAAAGCCATTATCCTTGGCCCTCACTCAGGTAATGTCCATCTTAGACTACCTACATCCTTATGATGGGCCTGGTCCCTCTCTTTCATACTTTGACATCTGTGTGTGTGTCACCCTCTAGCATGAGTTTCGGATCAGTCTCAGCGGTCCTAAGACAGTCACAACTCTCTGACAATGGCCAGCTCTCACTCACTGTATTCTGTCTCCCAGATACTGTCTAAGGCTTTACAATATGAGCACTTTTAGTACTCCCTAGAATGAAGAGAGACCATCATCACTCCCACTTCACAGGTGAAGAAAAATGGATAATATAACTAAGTTATTAAGTTATTAAGGTTATGCCAGTTGCCTAAGAACTCTCAGTTGATGAGTGACAGAGTTGGCATAGATTTTGTGTCGTCTGGCTTCAAGCACATGCTCCCACTCATAAATGGAGTGTCTCTGTCAGGCTCACAAACATCAGTTAAGTGAAAGGTCTTGGCTTATTTCATCCTGACAATGATTCTTTCAAGAAGACACAGCCTTATGAGAAGACAAGTAAGGCTAGGCAGAGGACCAGTCTGCCTTCCCGCCCACGTCTGTACTTTGAAGTCCTTATTTCCAGAAATGCGTTCACATTACTAACGAACTGGTTCAGGCCTAAGAGGCAGGTGAAGAATCTCCACCGGAAGAGTGTTCAGACAAGTAATTGAGTGGTGAGGACCCAGCCAGGCTGAGCAGGCTGTTTCCTATCTTCACCTTTTAGGAGACGTCACTTCTTATATTCGCTCCCTCCCTTCCTTTCATGGAAAACTAAATCCTGTGTGTGAGATGGTGCATGTGTGTGAGGGAGGGGATTTTTCCTTAAGAGCTGCTTGGAAGAATGAAATAATGGTGCCAGGAAAAAGCAGTGTAGCTGGGCTCAAGTTCAGGCTGTTGTGAGAGGTTAGTCCACAGCCAACTCTTAAGAACAGTTTGTAGCATATGCAAGGACTCCAACACTGCTGCTCTTGTTTTATGCGTGTGTGCAACCCTCGGACAGAGCAACAGATGAGGAGCCAAAGCTCCAGAGCTCCAGTCCCATCTTTTTCACTTAAGCATGTGACTTTCTATTTTTAAATTAGAGGGGTTGCTATTCAAGATTCAGGTAACCAAGAAGACAGACAGATGGGGTGGGACATGGTTAGATAGATGGAGAGATGCTTTGGTTAATTGAGGGATATTATAAGGCATTGAGTCACACCATTGCAGGGGGGTGAGAAGTCCAGTAGCCTAGCAGGGTAGGCTGGCAGAGGGGAGAGGATGGAGTTGATGCAGCAGTTTGGACCTGAAGTCAGTTTGCCAGCAGAATCCCTAGTTCTGAGGAGGCCAGGCTATTTCCTGTAAGACTGTCAATGGATTAAGTGAGGTCCAACCACATGGTGAGGTAGACTTGGTCAACATCTACTGATTTAAACGTTAAGACAGGTCTAAAAAGACTCTCATAGAAACATCTAGAATAACGTTTACCAAATGTCTGGGTGCCCTCATGTAGGTATGGTTATATTTTCAATTAACTACCATAAAGAGGGACTTAGCGTCAAAAATATCTGTAGTGAAGAGGAGACAGGATCCTTTGGGCTTGCTAGCTGTCTCAAGGGAATAAGGTGGAGAGGAAAAGGAACAGGATATTAGATGTCATTCTTTGTCCTCCACACAAGTGCCCAGACATGCACCTGCACATTTATGTTCATTTCCATGTATACATTACATCCACACACATACAAAGCATTTGTAGTGTATATATTTTCTATATATATATTAATATATTTCATTTATTAGTATGATTTTGAACCATAGATTCTCCTCTCACTGTTAAGAACCCCTGTCTTATAGATTGCTAATCCTGGGTGTATGTGACAGGGTCTCATGAGGTAGCTAGCCTAGACTGGCCTTGAAGTTGACAATTCCTTTTGCCTCAGTCTCCTACCTTCTCGGAGTACAGATGAGCAGCACCAAATCTGGGAACAAATGTTTCAGAAGGTACAAAGTAAAGACAGATGTTGGAACACAACAAGACCTTTCTGACAGCAATTTGGCAGAATACGTTTTTAAGTGTGTCTTTTGAAGTATCAATTCTATTTCCTACCTTACCATTCTTAAGAATAACTTTGCATGTAAGCAAAAAGGCATGTGCCAGGATGCTCATTATAGCATTGTAAGGAAACGAAAACCTGGAAATAGCCAAGTCATTACTGGCAGAGAAAAACAAGCAATTAACAAAACATTAAAGAGACACTGACAGCTGTCAAAATTAATGTATGATCTACAAAAATAACCTCCTTAGAAGTCTATGACATAGATATTTTAACAATGACAAAAATGTCACTTACTTAAAAAGTCCCAATTTCCAAGTGTACATTAGGCTATAAACGCAAAAACGTTAAATGAAACCTGTCATCCTGTTAATTACTGCCTCTAGAGCAGTGTGGTTCTCAACCTTCCTAACCCTGTGGCCCTTTAATAGAGTTCTTCATGTTGTGGTGACCCCCCAACCATAAAATCATTTTCATTGCTAATCCATAACTGTGATTTTGTGCTTTTATTAACTATATTGTAAATGTCCGATATGCAGGATCATCTAGTATGCCACCAGTGTGAAACGGTCGTGACCCACAGATTGAGAAAGATTGCTCTGTTGGTCCCAGTGTTTACTTGTAACACTTGAATTTTGTTTTGTAATAAAGAAATACTGGTAAGTTGTCACCTCATTCAAATCTAATGTTGCAAGTTATATATTTCCAAGCTATTCTTTAATTTCAAGTGTTAGAGATTAGTCATGAACCCTGACATGTTACCTACAGGCATTGAAAGGCTCATTACTGGAGAGTTTATACAGCATTTCCAACTGAAATTTATACTGAAAAGTTAAATACTAGATATGTTCAATATTAGTTTAATCTACAACATAGAACGTCTCATCTGTGGCAGAAAGTGGCTGTAATTTATATGAAGTCAGATCCTGGTGATTTGATAAGAATTTTCTCCTAGTTTAGATACTATAAATAGATACGAGGCCTAATTTTAACTCCCAGGATAGGAATTTGAAAAGCAAAGATATATTGCTCTTTTCTAAAATGTTAGCTGCGCTGCAAAGCAATCCTGAATATAGTAGGCACCATCCCTCAGAATTGCACAGTATTAACCAAGGGGAAGCGAAGGCAATAACGCCCTGATCTAATAAACACAGTTGCTATGAAAGAGCTAGCAAACAAGTGGAAATATTTCTCTATAATTTCATTAAAGAAATGAAAGGGTCCTTGAAGCAACCAAAGACTAGAAATTAGTTTTTGGTACTTTTATTACACTGATCAATAACACATGTGCCTTTTATGAGATAGACCCTTGCTTTCGAGAGAAAATACAGCAGATGTGATAATAAAATGACTTTACATGCTCTTTGATTGGTACATATGAGTCTAAATGACCTTTGTCTGGGTAGGGAAAGAGGAGGAAAGAATTTTAAGCAGCTGTCCTCATCATCAAGGGCACCTTTCTTAAGCCAGTCAGCCAGACACCTGGCCCATTGACAAGAGGGATCTAAGAGGAAGTTCCTCTCCATCGGGATGTGGTTTCCTTGGTGTTTTTGTGGTATTGATGTGTATCTCTCCCTTCTCTCCTCCCCCCTCCTCACCATCCATTTCTCTGAGTCTTTATAACTGCCCCTTTAACACATTATCATTCTAGTTTTTAACCTTGCTGGCTTTGGGGTCTGTCACTCTTGAAGCAGCTACAGTGGTCCTTGAATCCCGGGTGGGCCACTTACTATCTGTCTCTCTGACACTAAGAAAACCATTATTCCCTAGAGACAGGCTGAGACTCTGAAACAAAGGAAGGAGACTTGTTATATACAAAGGAGGACACTTGTCATTCCTACAAGCCCCCTCTGGTGATACTGATCTTAAGATCTGTCCTCTGCTTTCTGCTACTGCAAGAGAATAGGGAGACAGAGTGTCTGAATGCATTGGACGGGTTCTGCAGAGAGTTGACTGTAGGAAGTGAGAGACAGGGTCAAAGGTCAGCTCTTAGTCATCCATGAGTCAATGTGACTCAAAGGGGCTGGATGGGTGAGGAAAGAGTCCCAGGAGGAAACCCATCATTTCCCAATCCTGTTTGAACTGTGGCCTTGAAGACAGCCAACAAAGAGCGAAGTCTTTGGGGTCAACCTCCATTTCTTGGGACCTGACATTTCTGTCTCATTGCAACATGGAAGAAACCAGAATATAGTTCAAGGTACAGTAGATTGACTGCCTCTTTTGATGCTCTCTGAAGAACTCATTCGGCATTCAGCTCAATCAAATAGAGGAAACTAGAATATAAGGGGAAAAGGGAAAGATAGAAAGGGATTTTGTGGCTTTACACATTTTATTTATTATTTTTAATTTTATTATTTGATTTACAATGCCAAAGCAAAATGCTAGTTTTAGTAATTTGAAATTTCCATAGCATAAAAGAGAAATGCTAACATCTACACATTTTCTATTCAGCAAGCAAAACATAAAGCCAACAATTTATGTGTAACCACTAAAAAATATGCTCTACAATATTTAAGGAGGAAAAATTACTGAAAGTATGACCATGAAAAACATATTATTATCTCAAAGTTACTTATTAATAACAAGATAAAGAAAAACCAATATTATTCAAAAGCTGTGTACAAAATAAAAGACTCTGCCAACACTCTGGAAAGTTGCAAATTGAATATTACTTAAAGAAAGGTTCAGCTGACCCCAACCAACACTCAGACCAGTGTCCCAGCTCCTGTCTGCTTTGTTACAAAATTTCTCAGCTGTTGATAAATGGTAGGCACTCGAGCAGAAGGGTAAAGAAAGAAGAATTATAAACTGACACCCGGCCTTTCTCTCCGTCTCATCCTTCTTACACGATTTGCTTTTGTGTCTTATTAACATTGAGGGTTAGCACTTGAGAAACTTCCTTGGCTGGATTTGCTTGCTGCGTCAGGGACACCAACTATAGATCAGCTTCAGAGCCTGCATGGCCAGCTTGCCTTTGACTCCTCCAGCTTCCTCGCAAGTGGATGGGGTATCTAATGCAGACTTAGCAGCATCCGTTTCACATCTGGCATGTTTATATGCTGCTTTTCAGAAAGTCTTTGGGCTAGAGTAAGAAATCGTCTTTGCTATAGGAGCTTGCCTTTGTAGATCGTCATTTTCATCCTCCTCTGGAGGGTTATAGAGGTGTGGAGGAATGCTTTCTAAATGAGTATAGCTTTATTGGATTTGAAATTTTAATGTCATGATTAACTCTGGGTATGCCTCAAGTCATAAAAGATTCAGAGCTCAGTTTTTTTTTTTTTAGTGTTGATCCCATAGAAAATCCATGTATTTTTGTACTTAAAAAGATTATTGTGAAATTATTTCTGTAAATAATATAAAGAACATAGTATTATGCATTTATTAGTACCAAGCACATCCAATTGGTTTCTTTTATATAAGATTTCTATCCATTTCAGAGTTAGTTCATGAAGACATGAGCTCAACACAAGGCATAGGGAGAACATGCTTGTCTTCCAAGCACACAGAACCCTCCCGCTATGTGGACACAGAACCCTCCTGCCATGTAACACAGAACCTCCTGCCATGTAACACAGAACCATCCTGCCATGTGGACACAGAACCCTCCTGCCATGTGGACACAGAACCCTCCTGCTATGTAACACAGAACCTCCTGCCATGTAACACAGAACCCTCCTGCCATGTAACANTATGTAACACAGAACCTCCTGCCATGTAACACAGAACCCTCCTGCCATGTAACACAGAACCCTCCTGCTATGTGGACACAGAACCCTCCTGCTATGTAACACAGAACCTCCTGCCATGTAACACAGAACCCTCCTGCCATGTAACAGAACCCTCCTGCTATGTGGACACAGAACCCTCCTGCTATGTGGACATAGAACCCTCCTGCCATGTAACACAGAACCTCCTGCTATGTAACACAGAACCCTCCTGCTATGTGGACATAAGGAGAATTGATAGGAGTGGGAAGACCCAGCCTCGTCACATTCAAAGTCAAGAAAACATCAAAGTCCCTGTCTGCTTTAGACTCATGGCCAGGGCTGAAATGCACATGGCCACCCATCTAGTTTTAGAAGCGGAGAAGCCTACGCACATCAACACAGTTAATAACACAGTTAATAACACAGCCACCCTGGGAGCCCTCAGGATCCACTCTTCTGTTTGCAGCAGGGACCTGGGGAGCTCATCTCTGCACAGTCCAGAAGACATGTACATGAAGTTTGAAGGCCAGCCGAGCCTACTCAGACTGAAGGGGGCAGGGCTTTGTAAGATGCTCCCCACACGGCCTGAGTCTGTTCCTTTGACCTGTAAGCAAATGTTAAGTTTTGCATGAAGAAAATAATCCAGTTTCTTCATTTCATTTTCCTGCTCAGAACATGTAAGCACCAAGGCCTGAGCTTGCTAAGCCTAAGACTCAGTTTCCAATTGATTCTGGCAAATAGGGAATAGGCCCAGCACATCCTCCCTTATGAGAACCCTGCTATTGTGCAGAATCTCTGATGACCCAGGAGGCCAGAGACTTTGATTTTCTGGCAGTTCAAATATAAAACAGATGGAGAGAGAAAGTTCAGGACAAAGGGGCCTGGTAATTCCTTACGACATGTTTTCTTCTTAGAGGCTGGAGCTCATCCATAGCTGTACTCCTCCCTAGAGCTATGGCAAGCTTCCTGACTTTATGTCTGTGTCAATCTCTCTTTCTAGGTTGAACTGATAAAGATTAATAAGTTTAAAACATAGAACCCACACACAATTTAACTGAGTAAGCGTTTGGGTATCTTTTTATGTCAGTCATTGTATTAAAACCTGGGGTACAAAGATGAATAAAATAAAACTCAAGTATAAAAGGAGCTCATCCTTGCAGAAGAGGAAGTATTTACATAGCAATTACCGGGAGAGAGGAATGACCAGACTTTAGATTGAAAAGGGGGTCAGACAAGACTTTAGGTTCTTTTCACAAGATGAGCCAAGGTGAGCCCTGCAGGATAAAAAGGACCTTATCAGATATGAACTGGGAAAAGTCATTTAAACAGAGAATTAATAGGGAGAAAGGTTCGAGGCAAAGAAAACCCTGTTTTTAGAAAATAGTGGGCAGGGGGCTGGAGAGATGGCTGAGAGGTTAAGTGCACTGACTGCTCTTCCAGAGGTCCTGAGTTCAATTCCCAGCAACCACATGATGGCTCACAGCCATCTGTAATGTGATCTGGTGCCCTCTTCTGGCTTGCAAGCATACATGGAAGGAATGTTGTATACATAATAAATAAATAAATCTTTTAAAAAAAGAAAAAAGAAAATAATGGGCAGCAACAAGGGTTCCCATATAATTTCTGCAGATAATGAATGACCAAGTGTCTTAGTCAGGGTTTATATTGTGAGGAGACACTATAACCATGGCAACTCTTAAAAAGGAAAAACATTTAATTGGGGTGTTTCACATTTTCAGAGTGTAGTCCATTATCATTATGGTTCAGCATGGCTGTATGCAGGCAGACATAGTGCTGGAGAAGAAGTGAGAGTCCTACATCTTGACCCACAGACAACAGGAAGTGGTCTGAGTGTCACACTAAGCAAAGCTTGAACAAAGCAAACCTCAAAGTCCACCTGCACAGTGATGCACTTCTTCCAACAAGGCCACACCTACTTCAGCAAAGCCACACCTTCTAATAGTCCCTCCCTGTAGGCAAATGGACGCCAGCCAGTTTCCTTCAAACTTCCACACCAGGGATAAGGGTTGCAAGTGGAGAGGAACTCAGCTGCAAAGTGCAATGTCTCTCAGGCTAAGGGAAGAAGACCATCATGAGATGCCAAGCAAAGGAGTGAAATAATCACTCGTTCTAGAAAGTTCACTTAGGTGTATGTATAAAAACAGATGCAGTCAGAGGGAAGTGTTAAGGACACAGAGAGGAAGGAAGAGATGACATCCTTGGGATGCTTAAAGAGGTGCTACTTGATAGAGGAGATCTGAGTCTGTGGGCCACTGAAGGCCAGTGGATGTGATGACCAGTCATGATTGTCTGCTTGATTGGAATGAGGAACACCTACAAGATGAGTCAAGCCCTTTTTATGGGTGTGCCTGGAAGGGTATTTCCAGAGGCAATTAACTGAGAGGAAATGCTCTCCCTGAACGTGTGGTGCCACGCCACAGGCTGAGGACTCAGATGAAAAATAAATACATGAGAGAAGGGGGCACATGGACACCAGCATGCTCTCTCTCTCTCTGCTCCCTGGTTGCCCTGAGCTGAGTGATTCTACTCCAGATTGTGCTCTTGTTTCCATGGTGGCCTTCATCACCGTGGTCCACAGTAATGGTGACCACTGGCCATGGACTGAAACCTCTGAAACCGTGAACCAAAGTGAATCTTTCCCCTTTTCCCTCTCAGATATTTTTCCCAGCAATGTATGGATTAAGACAGCTACCAATGGAAATAGAAGATTGATGGCACAAGACAAAGAAGAGATCATTGATGGAGATTTTTCCCCATGAGCTCACACATGGAGCTTCTTTTAAGTAAGTACCTGCTGTGTGCCAGCACTTGTGTGTTTGTAAAAGAAAACACGAAAGCATTGTTGTCATTGCATGACAATAAGAGAATATGATTAAAAGAAAAACAGACGTCAGTAGAGAAATGCCTTCATTTCAAAAGCTGAGCATCTTTTTCATCTCTGATAACCTCATTAAAAAAACAGCTGTCTATTCTATTTTGTGAGTGTGTATGTATTCCATTTGCACCATCTAGATCCATGAATGACAACTCGGGTTCCCTGTTGTTCCTGAAGCTAGGGTTTTCTTGACCATCAGAGACCTATTTGAAAGTCAAGATTCCTTACAGAAGTATTTGTGGATAACTGTATATTCCACGGAGTTGTAGCATTTGCCCTTTCTGCCTCACCCAATAGTATTTGGGGGCTACTGCAGCTTAGTTCAAAGAATGATCATATTTGTCCCTGTTTAGGAACCCTTAAACACATTTAAAAATGTTTTATTTTAAATATTTTTTCATGCAATATATTTTGATCATCTATTTCCTCCTCCCTCAACTTCTACGAGAACCCTCCTCCTCCTCCTCCTCCTTCTCCTCCTTCTTCTTTGGTTTCTTGAGACAGGGTTTCTCTGTAACTTTGGAGCTTGTCCTGGAACTAGCTCTTGTAGACCAGACTGGCCTTGAATTCACAGAGATCTGCCTGCCTCTGCCTCTGGAGTGTTGGGATTAAAGGTGTGTGCCACCACTGCCCAGCTCAGAACCTACCTTCTTACACACCTAAGTTTGTTTTTTTCTCTTTCAATAAATAATTAAAACCACAGAAAAAATAAACAAAAATCAAAACAGACAAACAAGAGAGTCAACAACAGAGATTCAAGACGGCAGCAGCTGCCAGAATCTGTGGGGCCCCAGGCCACTCCAATGAGCCTGAGAGAAAAAAGAAGGCTTCCTGGGGTGACTTCCAGGTGGAGGGTGAGCCTGAAGTGTGAAGCATGTAAGAAATAATTTTTTAAAAGACAGGTCTTAAGGGAAGATGCTGTTTTAAACAATTGCATTTTCATGGAATTTGGGAAAATGGCAGGATGGAGAAGCATGGCAGAAAGAAGTAGAATTAGAGATGGGGCAGTGGGACGCAACTGCAGTGGACACAGGCTCATCTTCCTTTTGCTCCTGCTCCTCCTGCTCCTGCTGC
>LOEQ01005674.1:114392-145591 GCA_001685075.1 Bramus lutescens
ACACAGCAGGTTGCTGCTGGCACAGCTGCTGTCTGGTTTTGCTTTGTTTTGTTTAGTTAATGCCAGGGTTTCTCTGTGTAGCCCTAGCTGTCCTGGAACACACTCTGTACACCAGGCTGACCTCAAACTTAGAGGCCCACCTGCTTCTGCCCCTGATGCTGGCATTAAAGACATGTACCACCACCACTGAGCCTCAAGCTGTTATCTTCACAAGCCCCTCCTGCCTGGGGGTCTTTATTGTCTGTGGTTGAAATGGGGTGGGTGTGGGAGACTCAAACCATATTTGTTGAATAAGACAGTGAGTGACGAAATAAATACACATAGTAAATATATGGTAAATATGAGCATTTTAATAGAAGAAAGGACCAACTATTATCCAGGATGTAATAAATGGCACTCCGGCACCTGACTGATGGAATTAGAAATTGCTTTAAAGGATCTTTTAAAGGATAAACTGCTGGTGTGCCCTAACATTTAGTATCTGCCGACAATAATGTCTAATGCTTTGTAGAAGCATCCACACTCAGGCACAAATAAGCTAGCACAAGAATCTCTGTGGCTATGTCGTCTCTAGTGGTAAAGCACTGTAAGCAGCCTGAATTTCGACAAATAAAGCAGATGTTAAACACACCACTACCCACAACCACTCTGCATGCAGCAGCGAGGCAAAATGAAGCCAATCTGTATAAATAGACAAGGGAAGAAATATCGATGCAAGCAGAGAAACTAATTTACTGAGTGCCACGTTATATGATGATATTTGCATTCTTAAAATAGAAGACAAAACCATTCTTGTGGATCTTCACAAGAATGCATAAGAAAAGGAAAAGAGGTGAGAGTTAGAAGTGGTAAGAAAACAAACAAGGCAGACTTCGCCTTTATTCCCCTGCTTAGATTTTTAGTTTATAATCAAAGCTTATCTGTGGAGTAGTCGTGTGATTAAAATTTTCCGAAGATTAAATGGGAAACTCAGCTAAAGGATGCTGAGGCTTAAGCACAAATTCCTGCGGCACCTCTCTGAGAGGGGTGGGATGCTACTCTAGGTGGCTGCCAGATGCCCGCTGTTTTGGGAGTTTCTGAGCCAAGAAAAGAGGGCAGGAGCCCCACCCTGCTGTTCTGCTGGCACCAGTCCCCAGAGCCAACATGAACTGGCTGAATTCCAATGGCCAGAGCATCACCTCCTTCTTCCCTTCTTGTGGTACCCAGTGAAGAAGAGGAAGAAGGGTAAGGAAGTAAGTAAATTGGAGGAAGAGGAGACCAGAGTCATAGCTGACAGACAACCTACCTGGATATTGTACTACAATTCAAGCCTAGCGTTGGTTGAGAGGATTTGATGGCTTCTCTCCTCTTCCATCCTCTCTTGTCTGAACAATGCCATCCCTGTAGGCCAGCGCCAAGCACCAACAGAGTATAGAATCAGATGGTGTCTCCTGGAGTTATCTTGGACACCCTTTACCAGGAACTATGGGATAAAAAATAGACCCTGAAAAAATTCACAGAACATACAGAAAATTTTTTTCAATGGAAATCAAATACTTATTCTGTCACCTTTGAGGCTTCCAAATTTCACTTATTTCCCAAGATTTCCACAGAATGGGCCAAACACAATGTTACCTGCCTGTAATCCTGGCACCCCAAAGACCAAGGCAGGACAAAGTAGAGCTCATGACACATCTGGTCTGCATATTGAGACCTTGTCTCAAAAGATTCACTCTGTCTTGCTTGATCTGTCTGTCTGTCTGCCCATCCTCCTGTCCTTCCCATCGCATTTATTTAGCATGAAAGACAACTACTAAACTACTGTAGAGCACCTGGTAGAGAGTTTCAAAGAAGACTTTGCAGGAATAATGCAAAGAATGAGTCAGCACCAGCAAATCTTTGAGTGTGTGAACGAAGAGGGGGCAAGGAGGGGTCGCAGATAAGCTAGCCCAGAGCTAAAGGAAAATGTGACAAAGTTTTCCGAGTGGACTCACAGAGGGAAAAGGAAGCGTGGGAAGCAACTCTACATTTAGAGAACAAGAAGTGTGCTGGAAACCCACAGGATGGGTTTCTACTGAGCACAAGAGCATCATTAGGAAGGATTGTTAGGCTTAATGAAAAACCAATAAAGGCTACGGCAGCATGAACCTCGTCAATGATTCCGAACTGAAACTAAGTCTCTGGTGCAGGGAAGCCTGATGAAGTGGGGGAGGGGCTGGTACTTTGAATTCCCCAAGCACAGATAGTTTGAACAGTCTGATGTGCTCAGGGGGGACCCCATCAAACCGAGAGCCAGGAACCAAGTGCCCCAAACTGGGCTGTCTGAAGCCTCTACCTCCTTAGCCAGCCTGAGCTGTTTTAATTAAAAACTCGGTTCCAATGACTCACTCAGGCTCAATAAAAAGCAACTGCAGACTCTCACTTTTTCAAACACCTTGCCACATGAAAGCTCAGAGATCAATCCCATTGCCTATCAGAATATCAATGAACCTGGGTCTTCTGGGCAAAGGAACCTGCTGTGAACTTCAAGCGCTCTTACACTAGCGAAAACAAGACCTGGTGGGCACTCGGCAGGTAGCCAGACAAGTGCTCCACACTGCTGGAGGAGGGTCTGAGCCAGTCCTCAGTCATCAATGTTATTGCAAGTGGTGTGCTGCTGAGACAGTTGATGTTGACACTCAGAAAAAGAACACTCACTTTACCAACTACCAACTGGCCACACAACTTCTGTTCATTGAGCAATGACTGTGTAACCCTAGGGTTAGAGCCAAGGATGGCATGCGCAAGCCCACAGCTATGAAAAGAGTAGCAGGAACAGCAAAAAGTGGTGAGCAGGAAAAGACTTTGGGGTCCCACTCTGTGGTTTTTAGCCATGTCTTTAGCTTCTCTACCTCAGTTTCCCCTTCTGTGATAATGAGGTATATTTTTATATTCTACTGCATTGGGTAGTTAATATTAAAGGAGAGTAGGTTAAAAGCAATGAACATAGACATTTATTAAAACCCAAAGGAATAGGCATCGTGACAAGGTAAAAATAAAAATCAATGTTAGTCATTGCTTTTTTAAAATTTAAAACTCGGTTCCAATGACTCACTCAGGCTCAATAAAAAGCAACTGCAGACTCTCACTTTTTCAAACACCTTGCCACATGAAAGCTCAGAGATCAATCCCATTGCCTATCAGAATATCTTTTTTTCTTGGTTTTTCATGACAGGGTTTCTCTGTGTAACTTTAGAGCCTATCTTGGAATTTGCTTTGTAGACCAGGCTGGCCTTGAACTCACAGGGATCCACCTGCCTCTGCCNAAAACTCGGTTCCAATGACTCACTCAGGCTCAATAAAAAGCAACTGCAGACTCTCACTTTTTCAAACACCTTGCCACATGAAAGCTCAGAGATCAATCCCATTGCCTATCAGAATATCTTTTTTTCTTGGTTTTTCATGACAGGGTTTCTCTGTGTAACTTTAGAGCCTATCTTGGAATTTGCTTTGTAGACCAGGCTGGCCTTGAACTCACAGGGATCCACCTGCCTCTGCCTCCCTAGTGCTGGGATTGAAGGCGTGTGTGTGTCATCACTCTCTGGCCCAGCCATTGCTTTTTAAATAAGAACTGGGGAAACAAGAGCAGCCCAGGGGATCAGAGCATTGGTGGAATGAGGGCAGAGCATGCTAGCTTTATGCACTCTCCAAGGCAAACAAGTGCATTTGGGTTCCTTTCAGTGTACACTGGTTCAAGTCTGCAGGGTTAGAACTTGTATTTTCAAGTATTTATGATATAGAAATCACATTTTGCAGGGAAATAAGAAAAGTGATCTGAACACAGATGTTTTCTATTTGGAATGGAAATTATGCCTGTAAGAATCAGTCTTTCCAGAATAATTGCATAGCAGGTACTGTTGGTAAACTATCCTTAACCCAAAAGTCACCTGGCTTCAGAGGCAAACAGGGCACATCTAAATTGAGGGGGAAAAAATCACAGTGACTTTCTGTGGGAGAATGCTCTTGTACACTGTAAAGATTTGCCACTCATATCGGCTTACTAAAATACTGCTTGGCCAATAGCCAGGCAGGAAGCATAGGCAGAAAAACCAGATTAACAGAATTCTGGGAAGAAGAAAGGAGAGATGCAGTCACCAGCTGAACACAGAGGAAACAAGATGAGAATACCTTACTAAGAAAAGGTGCAAAGCTACATAGCTAAACATAGTTAAGAATTATAGGTTAATTTAAGTTGTAAGAGCTAGCTAATAATAAGCCTGAGCTAATAAGCAAAATAGTTTATAATTAATATAATCTTCTGTGTATTTCTTTGGGACTGAATGGCTGAAGGATAGGGCAGGAAAGAAACTTCCGTCTACAGTGACTCTTGATCCCATACATACTCAAGCTAATTAATTGTCATGTTCCTTGCCCTTGCCATTGCTGAAAGGGTCTGAGGGACATCTCTGGGTGCCCATGGCAATGGAAACTATGGTTTCCCCCTTCACCCTACTTACCATGTGTAGTGAAGGCCCTGCTTCTGTTACCCATATATGATATGTATCAGGTCTTCCATGAGCCTTTAGCCCTTTGTTCTTGGGGATGAGGTACAGAAGAACTGCTGATACTTTGCAGAGTAAAGTAATTGAACCCCAACTCTGGGGTGGGGTACACAAGCTGTATAACTTTGGCCCAGCTGCTACCCTGTGTGTGACCATGAGTTCCACAGTGACTCCATGAGATCAATTCTGTCACTTCTGACCTTGGCTAGCAATACCACTGCAGGCATGTAGCTACCTTGACAGGAACTGAGACCAGGCATCCCCTTCAAGCTCTGTATTTGTATCTCCAATACATCATCAAACAGAAAGAGGAAGGGTACCTCCTTAGCAGGGATAAACTAGAACTCCATCAGTTCAGAGCACTGCTGTACCAGAGCTACTGAAGTCCTTTGCCCACCTTGGTGACCTAGAATCCTAAAACAAGATATTTGGTAGTATCTAAAGACAGTACAATTGAAAACTCCACTCTGATTTTGTGTCATGTGTTGGTGAATGAGGAGAGTTTGCTGCAGCATGTATCCAATACTCTTGGTTCTTGATTAAGGGTGACAAATCCCCCCCCCAAAAAATGGCCAAAAATATAGTTGTACAAAATCAGACAGGCAGAGAACAGTTTGCTACAAGTAAATTAAGTTTGTGAAAATTAAGTTTGCAGGCTGATAACAAGATGGTAATGTCACTGGCAGATTCTTCAAAGCCCAGGGTTTGAGCTGAGGGTTGGGACAGGTTGGTTCTAAGCCCCCTCAGGCTGGAGAAATAGCTCAGCAGTTAAGAGCACTGATTGTCCTTTCAGAGGACTCAGGTTTAATTCCTGGCACCCACATGGCGGCTCACAACTGCTTGCAACTCCACTTCCAGGGACCTGAAACTCATGGCAAAACACTAATGCTCATAAAATAAAATTTATAAAAAACAGAAAGTAACCTTTCCCACTTCAGAAAATTCATCACAGAGAATTTAATTTATTGATTCACTATATATTACTGAATTTCTACTTTGTATACCAGGCACTATTCTAGAAATCTAGTATATCACTGAAACAACCAAAGCTTTGACTTAATGGATTCACCTCTTATGATTGGAAGATAGACAAAATTCCAAGAGGCCTATCATAAAATGTCAGGTTATAACAAGTGCTATGAGGCTGAACAATGAAATGGACAACAAGATGATGCAGACACTTTAGATATTCTAGGATAGCCTCTCCGCAGACTTGATCTCTGAGACAATGATTAATATGGGACACACAGTCCAGGAGAAGGAACAGCAGTGCACTGGTCTTGGGGTCCTCAGAATGCTAGGAGCTGGGTGAGGGGTTGGGGAGGTGACAGGGAAATTGTAAGTGATGCACAGGAGTCAGGTGCCAGATCATGTGTAGGTCGGGAGACCATAGCGAGGGCTTAGATTCTGCTAGAGTACCTTGTATGACTACAGACATTTTTGACACTCAAACTCAATCTAACGCTTCTTGATGGATGTTATGCTGAATAGCCCAAACATTGGAAGCTAACTTTAGGATCTTAAGTAGCCCCATACCCAGCTGTAGGGAGCAATGGCTAAAATCTCTGATTTGAAGGCAACAAACACCTTGCTTGGCCTTACTAGTCTCGAGGCAGGAGCAGTCAGTGGGGGCTAGAAAGTCCCCACCCTCTTCTTCCCACACACCTGGAATAAAGCTAAGGGTCAGAGCTCCAGGTAGAAGGGGCTGACAATACCCCTTCTTTTACTGTGTTAAGTCCAGCAGGGTACTCAATTTCCGCATGCCTCACACCACACAGGTCTTGATCATGGGAACATGGGTACCCTAATGCCAAAGAACCTTGACTCCATCTCTCCAGTTATGAACAAGGAAGTACATCAGACAAGCCCTGCAGTTGTCGATGGGGATAATGAGTGTGGCCCACCGGGCAGTCTCAGAGTCAGTGAACGGACTTCCACCATGGTGAACTGGGCAGAGTAAGCAGCCAGGGTCCTGTTGGCCTTAGCAATGCTGAAGTTTAGGATTTTAAGAAGTGCTTAGCATTTTAAGAAGCGGTCCTGGCCTGAAAAGGATTACAGATGAACAATAGAACAGAGTCAAACAAAACAAACCTCTACACGGTTTACAGTGCATTTAAAAATATATGTTGGCTTGGGAGAGAAAAGGAAAAGAATAAAATCTTTAAAATAAAAAAGAAAGAAAGAGAGTAGTTGGGTGTGGTGGCACACACCTTTANGGTGGCACACACCTTTAATCCCAACACTTGGGAGGCAGAGACAGGCAGATCTCTATGAATTCAAGGACAACCTGGTCTGCAGAGTGAGTTCCAGGACAGCCAAAGATACACAGAGAAACTCTGTCTCAAAAAGCCAAAAATTAAAAAATAAAAATAAAAGAAATAGAGTTTAAAATAAAGCCACATGAAGATGTAAAATACACAAAGAGTCTTGATAGTTTGTTATTGTGCTGTCATTGAATTGAATGACTGCTGAGAAAGGAGCAATAGCTGCTAAAAGACATTAGGTTATAAATGCTGCTGGATTAATCCAACATAGGTATTTTGAAAATGGCTTGACTTTAAAATCTAAGTCAAAATATATGTTACTTTGGAGAAGAGGTTTTGCTTTTGTTTCCACAGGAAATGAGAGGCTGTGGTCTCATTCTGGGCTAAGAAAAATAAGGTTTGATCAGGAAGACCCCCTGAGAAATCTCCAATAGGAACAGATGGCCCAGATGTCTGAGATCTACATCCAGAACAGCCTCAAGACTGCTGGCTGAGATGCTCAAGCCTCACAGAATATTCCAGCCAGGACTCAACCATAATTCTAAATTTTCTTTAGGTCCCCATAAGATTATCATCACCCCCAATCAGCAGGAAGTAGCCTGGAAAACTATGTCCACGTTCCCAAAAAATGGAATATTGATATTTATCTTTATTTAGAGTGTTGGTTACAATATGTTATGGATAATGATCTGAACAAAAAGCTGAACATAGGATATTAGATTCAGAGTTCTTGTTTTTACAAAAGTGGGGCAGTGCTGTGGGACAATGGTCTTTTATCCTGTCACTTGTATTATTTTTAATAAAATGCTGATTNTTACTTTGGAGAAGAGGTTTTGCTTTTGTTTCCACAGGAAATGAGAGGCTGTGGTCTCATTCTGGGCTAAGAAAAATAAGGTTTGATCAGGAAGACCCCCTGAGAAATCTCCAATAGGAACAGATGGCCCAGATGTCTGAGATCTACATCCAGAACAGCCTCAAGACTGCTGGCTGAGATGCTCAAGCCTCACAGAATATTCCAGCCAGGACTCAACCATAATTCTAAATTTTCTTTAGGTCCCCATAAGATTATCATCACCCCCAATCAGCAGGAAGTAGCCTGGAAAACTATGTCCACGTTCCCAAAAAATGGAATATTGATATTTATCTTTATTTAGAGTGTTGGTTACAATATGTTATGGATAATGATCTGAACAAAAAGCTGAACATAGGATATTAGATTCAGAGTTCTTGTTTTTACAAAAGTGGGGCAGTGCTGTGGGACAATGGTCTTTTATCCTGTCACTTGTATTATTTTTAATAAAATGCTGATTGGCCAGTAGCCAGTGGGGTGACCAGGCAGGAAGTAGAGGCAGGGAGATGAGAACAGGAGAATGCTGAGGAGAGGAAAGGTCAGTCTGCAGTCATCACCCAGCCACAGAGGAAGCAAGATGAGAATCCCTTGCTGACAAAGGTACCAAGCCACATGGCTAACACAGACAAGAATAGTGGGTTAATGTAAGATGTAAAAATTAATTAATAAGAATCCTGAGCTACTAAGCCAACCAATTTATGATTAACATAGACCTCTGTGTGTTTCTTTGGGACTAAACAGCTGTGGGACCTGGTGGGACAGAAACCACAGTCAACAACAGGGGAGGCTGGAGTACGAGGAGAAGCTGAAGGTCTGTTGCTGGGACTTCTGGGAAGTCTTTTCCCCAGGCATTATTCCAGAAGCAGAGTGAACCTCTCACTGCTCTATCTCCTGTGCTCCTGGGCCCATGTGCATCTTCCTTGAGGGCCCTATTAGCTTCATTTGAGTGGCATTTGGGACATGGACTATACGTTCACCCAAGAGTTTCTGGTCTAGTCAGTTAAGGTTGTCATCCAAGGATCTGTGCATCTGAGGTCACTTGATAGTCCCAGTGGCCATTTTGTGAACAAATTCTGACCTTCAAAATAAGACCCAAACCCTAAGGATGGAAAGCATAAACAGAAGTGATTCTGCCTCTTCAAGCCATCCTCTATGCCCAGATTTCATTTTCCTAAGGAAAAATAAGCACCCTTGTCTTGTTAAACCAGTCCTTTGGGTTTTCTACCACGCATAACTCAACCTAATTGCATATGATAAAAAAGAACGAAAGAGAAAAGGCCTTAGGCCATATCTAGTACCTCCCTTCCTCCAACTTTTTAGAAAATCTCAAGTCTAATTTTTTTCTCCAAGTTAAGAGAAAATTGGAATATGACATTAGCAATGAAAACCTTGAATTCTTATATTAAATTTGGCTGAGTAGCTCCAGTCAATCAATGAGTCGGTATTTATCCTAATTATTTCTCAAGAAATTGTGCACCCAGATCCCAAGGTGCAGAGGTGTCGCAGCAAGTGATTTCTCAAGCACTAAATGAATTGTGTCTAGTGTGGAAGTTGGAAAGAGCCCCAAGGCCTTTGCCCCTGGCAGACTGTATAAGGATTTTCCTCTCCAGTAGAAGCTGTTAGGATCAACAGATTTTGCGCTTCTTCAGTAGCTAGCCCGCCTGATTAGAGAAGGAATGCGGTGTTCAAAGGCGCTATGCTGAAAGTCTCTTCTGGATAATGATATACAATTTCTAGGGGGTGTTTGTCACAACTCAGACTTTTGTGTGCTTGCTTTTTAAACTAGAAGATTAAGAAGAACTGTGATTACTAGTCTCAAGAATGCAGATGGCTGAAGCTGGATGCTGCCATGGTCCTTAAATTCTCCTATGGATGAACTAATTCACTGGGTCCAGTCATTACCTGCACATCCTCTCAACAGCCGTCTGTGGATACATCTGTAGGGATGTGGCAGACCCTGTCTTACCTGTCTCCATCCTCATGGTCCACGCTTTAGCTCCCAGTCAAATGACTGTTTGGATAATTAACACATTCTACATATGGGTGAAGGGCCAAAAATTGTGTGAAGAATATCAGGCATTCAAAATGTATTTTGGTCAATCATATCTACAAGGGAAGGCTTGATCTGCAGATGAGACCCGGTCACAGGTACCATTTAAAGGCAAGGTGTCTGAGAGGACAAAAACAAACTCATGAATCTCAGTCTTCAGTCCTAAACCTAAAACTGGTCAGCAAATGTGCTATAAAAAAGCACTTGGCTGATTTCCTGGTTTACAGCCTCTTTCCCCATTTCTGAACAAACCCAGAGAGTAAATCAAGGTCCTCCATCTTTGTAAGATGCTATAAGCTGGCCCTGGGGCTCTGTTGAGACTCCTCAAAACAAAAGATTGCACCCTGGCTTCCAAGCTCTCCCACTGGCCTTTCTCCTAACTGAAATAAAGTCTAAACAGGAGTGACGTGAGCAGAGGGTCAAGGAGCATAGTGGGTTCTGTGGACACCCAGGCAGAACCAGAGTTAACCCTGTTTGGAAATGAGGTACAGCTGGGCTAAGTGAGGGCTCATGCTAGAATTTGGTGCTGGTTTTGTTTTGGTTTTGTTTGTTAACATAAGTATCATTAGGTACTGACCATTCTGTACCTAAGATGAACTTTGAGCCTCCAAGTAATGATGAGACAAAGTTTCTCTCCACCCCAACTTACTCCCCCAACCCCCTTTCTGGCCTTCAGGACTGCCTATCTTTTCCTGGCTTCATGCATGCAATGCAACATTGAATGTTAGTAGGATGACTTATGCCTATGGGGAATAAATTCAAAGGGACTGACAGAAGCCCCCAGGAGATGGCTAGACTCAGTCCTGCAATGGAACCTTGCCTATGGTACAGGATGCTATCCATTAGAGTCCCTGGGCACAGCCAAAGGGGCAAACACATGCCTATTTGTCTTGCTAAATGAGGGGGAGCATAACAATGCTTCAGTACAGGTTGCTTCTGAATACTAACTCAGTGGTCTTCCAGGGACACTGGCAAGGCCCACTGTCTTCCTTTGCAAATACTCTGATTCTCTCTTTTGAATGCCTACCCAGATCGGTCCATATTCTGGGCTGTTGGTTAAATAAGGCCCTCCTTGGCTCCAGTCTACCGCCTCTATCTCTTGCCTTTTCACTCTTGAGAACATCCCCAGTTCCCTCAAAGTACGTTCTCCTTTGATGATTCCACTTCGTTTTTCTCAGTAAACATGGAACCCAATTGAAAGAAAACCAGAGTTCTTATTTTGAAAGCTGAGGGGTGGCAATGGGGGGGGGGTTAAAAAAAAACCTTACTAGGACAGCCAAGAGAAGGAGCGGGGTAAATTTATTCCTGTCCCTACTTGGGTTTGTGTAGCCATATGTGATGTGCGCTGAAGACTGAGTATGCCTTTTTAAATGAGTCCAGCAGCCCTCATACTCTCTGAGCACTGCAAATATTAAGTAAAAAGAAAGCAATTAGGTTTCAGGGAGGAACTCCACGGGTGTTTATTCCTGGCAATTATTCCTGGCATCTGAAGTCCCAGGCTGAGGAATTACAATCAACAGTTCTTTGTCCATTCCAATTTTTGAGGCACAGTGGGATTTTTTTTTCTATTTTCTTAAATTACAAGCAAAAACTCCCAAATTCACAATTGAGATTGTCACCCAGGTGACATTTGAATTCTTACTAGGATGTGCTCAATGGAATTCTGGAATTGCTAAACCTTTTTAGTCTGACACTGCCTGACCTCTGGCAACAGACCTGCCTTGCCTCATAAAAGCTGGACTCTGAGGGGTCAAGGTCAAGAACCAGCCATCTATGAAGGGACCCACAATGCTGCTGAGACAATAACCACAGCCTCTTTCTGGTCAATTAATGTGTTCCCAGCAGTCCATGATCACAGATAATTCCAAATATTAATGGCTTAACAGAATAAATCAGAGGCACTTCCTGCAAGCCCTGATGTTAGAAGGGGGCAGCTTCTGAATTCATAAAGCACATCATTTCATTTTATTTCCCTTCCGAAAGAGCTTGGACCAAATATCTCTAATGCAAATGACTTCGGGCTCCCTCACCTGCAGGGCTGATTGTCTTTTTCCTGATGGCCTCCTTTCTTGATTAAATCCTGGAGCTCTGGTTAACACATTAAGTCAGGACTAGAATCCCTGAAAACAAACCAAATTAAAACTGCAGTTCATTTATCTAGGAGACTCTTCCTGTCACTCTTCTCTGCAAAGGAGAACTAGGGGCCAAAAGAGAAAAAAAAAGGAAGTACATCGTTTACAACAGTCGACAGAAGAGAGAGCTAAAGGAGACAGGGAGACGGCAAGGGTGCTGAGTACATTCACAACAGACAGGCATCAAATGAAAGGCTTTCCCATCATGTTCTTAATTAAACACCATTTTATCCCAAGTTTCTTTATTACACTTCTGTAGAGATTCGTTCATATTTTTTCTGCCCTCAGTCATGCATTGAGACTCCTCTGTGAGCATCAGCAGTTAGATGCCTTGAGATGATTCAGAAGAAATTTCTGAAAACGTTGACCAATGCTGGCAGTCTGTGAGGCAGTAGTAAAACCTGGACTGTGCTGGACACGGATCTCCAGCAACACAGTCTCTCAGGGCAGCATTGACTGTTCTCATCAAGGCCGCTCCGACACACTAAGCCCAAACCCTGCACGTTTTAACCAACAAAGCAAAGAAGAGCTTGGATCTGAGGCTTTCTCTAGATGTATAGAAAAATGTAGGTGGTACTTAGCAAATGAGTTAATTTCCTTGCTTTAAAGAGGCTTAATTACCAAACATCAGGCAATTGGGATGAGTAGGCGGCCTCTACAAGAAAGAAGAAAACTCAAAAAGCGTCTAGTTCCTAGTCCTACAGATAATACAAACAGAAGATAAGGCAACTTTTTCTTCTAATTTGATGTCTCCCCAACTGTGCGTGTGTGTGCACGTGTGTGTTTGTGTGTGTGTGTCTGCATATACATACACACACACACACACACACACACACACACACATATATATATANTATATATATATATATGCATGTCTGTGTAGACAAGCGGTCACTTGGAGGTGTCATTCTCAAGTGCTATCATATTTTATACAGAATCCCTCACAGGCCTGGATCTTACCAAGCAAGCTAGGCTAACTGGCCACTGAGTCCCAGAAGCCACTTGTCTGCACCTTCTGGGTTTGGGATTACAGGTGCACTTCATCACCCCATCCCTTCGCACATGAACACATGAGAACTGAGCTCAGGTCCTTGGGCTTGGAAAGTAAGCTCTTCACCACCCTTGCTGTCTTTGTAGCCACTGATTTGGTCCTCTTGGACACAGAAGGATGTCAACAGCTTTGCACTTTGAGCAGGCCACCTAGTTCTCCAGATCTTCATAATGCTTTTGGGCTGTGGCTCTATTAAAGGGCAGATAGATGCAAACTGAATTTAAATCTGATAAGGATACTAACTGGTTTCAGCGATGTCATCTATACACAGCCCCTGCCCAACTGCTAGGTTCTCAGAACCCTCCTGTGTAATTCTCCTTTAAGGAAGACCCTTTCTTTGCATACTAAGCATCAATTGCAAAAGTCAAAATAAGTCATTGGGAAAAATCAACAGAAGCAAGGAGGCATCCATCAGTATGTGTCAACGGATGCCTGTTTCTTCTGCCATACTATCATGATGCAGAGGTAGCTCATTCAGCGCAGGATGCAGGAGGTGTGTGATCTTTAGGGCTAAGAGTAGAGGGGAAGGTTTGGCTCTGGCACAGAGGCGAGATCTCTGGAAACCAAGCCCAGAGGCTGCATGGACAGAGGGGGGTGGGGGCTGGAAGGAGGAAAAAGTCACGAGGAGGAAGGATATGCCTCAAGGCCCTATGGTTGGTTCCTCTATAGGCAAGCTATGTGACCTCTGACAACTTAGTCGCTCCCCCAGCAACTCAGGGCCCAAACAGGTGGGAGGCCCTTTGGGCTATTATCTGTAGCTCCACCTTTCAGCTCTACTTGGTTCTTCTCTGCTGCCCACCTGAATGGGGTTCCCCACTCTCATATCCAGGTTTATACTTAGTCTCAGAGACCAGAACATCCAAGTCTTTACCCTCACACCTCACTCCTCTCTCACGCTATGCATTTGCTTGTGTGGGTTTGGGCTGTGTTGGTTGGTTTCGTACACCATGGTTTTAAAACTCAACCTTTGGTTCCCATGCCAAAGTTACTCTCAACAATGTGCTTTGTAAAATTTCTTCTAGGGCTTGGTCTCTGGCCTCTTCTTTACCATCCTACCCTGCTTTAGCCTCGTATGAGCTAGCAAAGGCCCTTTCTCTGCTATTGGTTCTAGTCTTCCCAGGACTTCTCCAGCCCATACTTTTCTCAAATACTAAGTGTTCACTGGCCTTTGTCTGGGGATCTTTTATAACCCGCAGGCTGCCAGAACTGGGGCTTTGCACATCTCCCCAGACTAGCACTTCCTCATGAGGATGTGTGGTCCAGTGCTTGCCTCACTCGGTGTATGAAGGGCCGGGGGAGGAGCAAGAGAGGATGCATGGTGTTTGTTGTTTGCTTCTGCCTCTGAGTCTGAGTAAGAGCAGAAAATCATATAGAAGTGTGGCTGCCACCCTCCATGGGCGGCTACCACCCTCAGGTGTCAGAGAGTTCTACATATCAGATCTAGCTTTGATTTTTTAATGTCTCTGAACTTCAACTACTTCTTTAAGATAAAGAAAAAAATCTATTGGGGGTTAGTTTCGGAGTCAAATGAGATTGACCCCCATATGTGGATCAGGTATGGAAGAGTAGTGTGAATTTTCTAATTATCTAAACCACCTAGCTGTGGTGGGTATTTGCTCCACCCATGACTTTGAGCTATCTGGCCCCATAGAGGCAATGCTTCTTGTCTGCCTACAGGACCTCTTATAAGGAGTAGGAAAGGGGTCGCTCTCTCCTGGGTGTGATCGGTTCCCAGCTTTCCAAGTAGTCTGCAACTAGATTTACTATATCCTATATCCATGAGTGTATTCCCCCTTTTTCTATCTTAATAAATCCTTGATGCCCCTTAACTAGATGCAAATGAATTTCTCCTAACACCTCAGATGGGAGAATGAGCAGAAGTTGGACACTTGTATGACGCTGTCACAGTGCAGAAATAGTTCTCTCGGGGCTGGATCACAAGAGGCCTTTATAGCTGGACATGATAGTGTATACCTTTAATCTCAGCACTCAGGCGGCAGAAACAGGTGGATCTCTGTGAGTCTGAGGTCGGTCTCATGTATATAGTAAGTTCCAAGACATGGGGCTATGTAGAAAATCCCTGTCTTAAAGACAAACAACAACAACCAAGACGAAAAACAAGAGGCATTTACAGTTTGGCCCAAAGTCTGCCCAAGCAGAAAGACCTACGTCAAACCTTTCAGAGAAAACCATCTCTGACTCAGTGGCCACTTTCAATGTATTTACATTGCCTTCCACATGGGTTGAGCTACCCCACTGTGGATAAAATGGACGCCATTAAATCTTGCTTTTCAGGAGGAATAAAAGATCTTTCTCTTTTGGTTAAAGGCTATAAAAATGAGCTGTGTTGCCTCTTCCCATGGTGAACACTTCCCCTCTCTGCACCACTTGTTAAGCTAATCCTTGATTCTAATCGCTGGAACTACTTATCAAAAGCTGTGTAGCTGGCAGTCCTCCCATACACTCCTGCGGTATTAATATGTCATAAGGAAGAAGAGGGGAGGACCATACAGCCACTTCTGGAGAAGAACAGAGCATAGAAAAGGACTCCACAGAATGGTCCAGGTACTTGGGAGAAGTGCAGAAGCCTGGGGCTGCTTTCCTCCCCGGTGTTTTGCGGGAAAGGATTTATTGCTCCACAATGAGCTTCTATTTATTTCCAGCAAGCATTTTTGCATTATTATTCATTCAGTGATTCAGATGGGAATTTAGAGGTGACAGCTTGCCAATTTTTCATCCCCACAAACATTCTGGATGTGAACGTCTTAATCTGAAATCACTGCATTAATTACAAGGGGATTGGAGGGTAGGGAAAGTTAGCATGGTTTTGACGATGCTCAGGTCTTTGAAGAACTGTGCTAAATGGACAGCTCTGGCAGTGCAGATGGGATGCTTGACTCGGCCTGCTGGAGAGATGAAGGGGAGGCACAGGCTCTTAGAAACAGCCATGCACTGCTCCTGCTCATTCTGAGGCTTTTCCACCTTTGGGGAAATGCTTGCACCAATGCAAGCCAAGATGGCATTTCCCTCATTTAACCTTCTCTTTGAAGACTAGGGAGAAGTCACTAATGCAATGAATAGCCCGTGACTAAACAATCAGTTATTAGGCAGCTAGTCTGTGCCTAGTGCACTTACCTGGAATCCTGAGTTATTCATTCTCTGAAGAGCACTTTCTGCTATTGTCAAAGTCTGGTGTGTTTGCATGGGTTTCTTATTTGTCTACCCAGCTGGAGTTTGATTCCTATGAGGAGAGGAATCCTGCACTTTGTACATAGCTGAATACCCAGCACCAAAAACAGTGCCTGGCTGTGGCCAGATGAATGGTTACCAGGCAAATGAGGGAGACAAGGAAGGCCAGGTCATGGGGTGAATAAAGGAACGGTGAGGCACACTCCCTGATGTTTGTTCTAGTCCAGTTGTAGAGCAAACCATGTGAACCAGAGCCTTCAAATCAAAGCAGAGCATTTGGCACTTGGTTCTTCTTCCTTGGAGTATACTGTGTCTGGGTGATGATTGTTGCTATCTATGCAGGAGGAGAGAGCCTGTTCTGTTGCCACCCACCTCATACAGTTACTGCTAAAAATAAGCCCACCCTCCCTTGCACTTGCTCTTTCACACCCAACTTTGCACACCCCATCGCCTCCCTTCCTATACCTCTTGTTTGGATCTCATTGCTGAGGTCCAAAGCTTTCCTGGTTGTTGTTGGTATCACTTGGTTTGTATCCTTCCTTCCCATTTCCATTAAATAGCACCCATAGAAAGGCTTGCTGCATATGCTCCCCTAGAAGAAATATCTTCATTCGCATATCTCAAATAGTGTTGTAAAACCCTATGACTATTAATGGAAATTTAATAGAATCATGTTATAATTATTAAGATTTGGGGAATATAGAGAAAAATCATGCCATAGTATTTTTTCCAAGCCTGCCATGTACTTATATGTATTTAAGCACCCCAGAAACAAGCCTGGTTCACAATCGGGATTTCTTCCAAATTCATTTGACCATAGTGTCTTCCTATCTGGAATGTGTATTTTTATCTGTCACTAGAATGTACTTCGGGAAATACTGATTCTGTAAGCTTTGCAGGGAGAAGGGCAGGTAGAGGTTGTTAGCTTTAGCAAGGCCTTTGGGAGTTTGAAGATTGACTATTCGATCACTACAAATTGATCTGGAATCAACATGATTAAGTTCATGAAATCAGACCATAGGAAATCAAAAGAAGGAAAATTCAAGAAGGTTTCATGGAAGAGGTGGAATGGAGTTACACTTCAAGTATTAAATATTTAACTTCCTGAAAATTTAGATTTTGATTAACACATCCCAACCCTCAGCCCTATTCTGTCCTGTTGATCTAGGGTGTGAGCATCACTAAGATAGGATTCAGTTCAAGAGGATTTTGTTAAGGGAATGCCTGAGTGGTAGGAAATGGAATGGACCTGGGGAAAGCCTACAGACCACTGCACAAGTCTGAACCCAGGAGATGGGGGCAGGAAGAAGAGACATCCTAAACTGCAGGAAGCAGGAAGAAGGGTAGGCAAGGAATCAGGAAGTCCTCATATCAGCAATGGCCACAGACAGAGTTCTTCATCTCCCAGGTCTGGCTTTGTCCACACATTTCTACTGCATGAGCAGCACACACCTGACACAGACAGAGTATAAACCTGGCAGCCTATGTACACGCCTGGAAGCCTGGGCACATGCCAAGCAGCTTGGGCATAAATGTAGGTGGGAATCCTTTCTTACCACCAAACTCAAGAAACATAGGAGGAAGATGGAGGAGGAGGTGGCAGTGGTAGTGATGGTTGTTGTGGTGGTGGTGGTGAAAGAGGAGGAGGAGGAGGAGGAGGAAGATAAAGTAAATGAGCCCCACACAAGGAACAAACTCTCCATCAGGCCTAACCCAAAGGTCTACATCTGAAATCAGGAGAAAAGACAACAATACCTGATGTGTATGATAAAGAAGCACAGCTTCTTGGTCATTGTGACTGTCTCATGCAGATACCCTAGCCTTCACCAAGGAAACCTTTAGTTTCACCATGGAATCTCAAGCTTATGTGATTGACACAGGGCAGACTATCATCACACACACACACACACACACACACACACACACACGAGAACAAAGAGGAAGCCATCGGGGCTCCTTCTGTGGGGCCTTAGAGGAGACCCCAGCAGGTAAGAGGCCAGTTTCAACTCCATTTGCTTCAGGCCAAACTGATTCCTGTGTGTCTGAAAAATATGACGAAGGGGCATGGAGTGCCTTGCATGAGCGTGTTCAGAAATAATCCACTGCTGATTGATTCTTGAAAATGTATGATGGTCCATAAGTGTTTAATTATCTGAACTCTGTGTACTTTCCGTGGTAAAGGAACAGCTGATGAGAGATGGAAAGAGCAAGCCACCGGGGATAATGCACAGAGAATGACCCCTGCGTTGACCCCTGCATGCTCTCTTCCAGCAGGGCTGACTAAGCTGCTGACAGACATCCAGGAGGAAACCCACTCCAGAGCCCACTCCAGTCAGAGTCCTCGGAGGGGATCATATGTGGCCTCAGTTACTCAACTCTCTCTGTCCCCTTAGGGACAAAGGACAAGGGAGCCTGGGAAATCCGCATTCCAAGAAAAATATTCTTTGAAGGCGAGTAGCCAACCAGTACAGAAGGCAGAAGGCTGGTTCCTTGTGACTCCTGAGGGTTGTGGTTAACATTCCTGGTTCCTTAGGAAAGATTCAGAGATGGCAAGAGGTTTCCATACTACCCAACTAATGTCACACATACACAAAAAGAAGTAAAGGAGAAATAAGGGAGGAACAACAGAGGAAGACAAGAATAGGCAGACTGAGAAGGTGGAGGACAAGCAAGGCCACAGTCGTTTAGTTCTAGTGGGGCCAGAGCTGTAATAGTTTCTGACCTCTTGACCAACACTTGGATATAAAACGTGGCATAGAGAATGGTGAAGCTCACTAGGAGAAGCTGTGACACTAAATGTACCCTGTACTGAGCTCTGAAAATCCAGTTCTCCCCACCTCCTCTCTCTTTCCCCTCTCTCCCCTCTCTCCGTGTCTCCATGTAGGTTAGGTCAGGTTGGACTGTCAGCTCTAGTAGATTAAGAAGCAATCTACAAAGAGGACAGGGAAGATTAGATTATGAAATCTCTGGCCTAACAAATAGTTTAATCCCTTGATGGATTCCTGACATGATGACACTATTGAGAGCTTGGGAAAAGTAGGACGTGCGGCCCAGTTGAAGGAAGCAGGTCGCTAGGGGTAGCCCTTGGGGTTATACCTTGACCCTTTCCTAATGTCTCTGCTTCCTTTCCACCAAAATGTCAACTGTTCCAATATGAGCTGCTTCAACCATGATGCTCTCTGTTCAAGTCCATGGGGCCATGCAGCCATCAACTGGGCCCTCTGACACTGGGACCCCAAATAAGTCATTTCTTTTCTGAAGATCTCTCTGACATTCTAGTCACAGCTCTGCAAANNAAAAAAAAAACAGTGGATTCATTGTGGTTCTTGCTTGGTTCCCAAGGCATCTAGATATTCACGACACTCCCAACTCAATAAAGAAAGAAACCCAATTGTCTGGCATTTGAATCCAGGCTTAGTCTTTCATATTCCTTCCTTACCTCATCTCGTGAGGGCACCATCTTGCTCTCTAATACTTTGTTAATCTCTTTTCTCCTGTCTTCCCATTTTAGTCTGCTTACACACATCATTTCCAACAAATCGACCTCTGTCTTCAAAATTAAACATAATATAGTACTATTGTCTCTATATTACTAGATTCTAGCAAACATTAAACTTACTGAGAATATGGAAAAGGGGCAGTGTTTTTAGTCAGTATGCCAAGCGACCTTAAGAGCAACTTTGTAAGGAAGGACATATTTTACCTCACAACCTCAGAGGCATTAGTCCGTGATTAACTGGATCCACTGCTGTGTTTCTGTGGTGAGGGAGAATATCCCGATGGAGCTCAGCTATGGCAGCCAGGAAGCAGAGAGGGAACATGTCTCTACTAACAAGCTTCCTTGTGTACTTCTTCATTCCATCTGGGCCCCAGCTTATTGGCAGACACTGACTACCTTCAGGGTGAGTCTCTCCCTCACATAATGCTGTCTAGAAATGCACTCTCAGACACTCCCAGGTGTGTGCTTCATTAATTTTCCTGGCAATTCTCAAGCCAGTTGGGTTGGTAGTCATATTTAACGGTCACAAAGGGAAAGACAGAGATTGTACTAGTCCCACAGAAAAATCAAATGCTGAAATCCCCAAGCATTGCCTTACCGTGTTCTAGAAAATAGATACTGGGGCTGGAACTGGCTGCTCTTCCAGAAGAAGAGTGGGTTCCATTTCTGACACCTGCATGTGACTCATAGCTACTTCAAACTCTAGTCCCTGGGGAGCTAATGTCCTCTTCTGGCCTGCACATGGAGCAGACACATACATGGTGCACAGACACACATTCTGGCCAAACACCTATTCACATATCAAAAAAATACATTTTAAAGTTGTTTTGTTTCTTGTTTTGGCTTTTTGTTGTTGTTGTTTTGGTTTTGATTTTTAGAGACAGGGTTTCTCTGTGTGACCCTGTAACTCTGGCTGTCCTGGAACTCACTTTGTAGACCAGGCTGGCCTCTAACTCAGATCTGCCTGCTCTGCCTCCCAAGTGCTGGAATTAAAGGTGTGTGTCTCACAGCTCAGCTATCAGTAAGTACATTTAGCCTGTGACATGGCAAATGTTAGTTGACTCAAAATTAAATTGTTCATGAACGTAGGAAAGAAAGTAAGACAAAACAAACAGGCAAGAAAGGTCCAATGTACTCGAGTTATGGTAAACCGGAAGGATGCAAAAGCATGGGAAAGAAGCAATATTCGAAGAGAAAATATCTAACAATTCTCCAAAGTTCTTGAGAGCTCTCAAGGTACAGATTGCACAAGCTCTCTAAAGTAAAGACAAGCGCACTAAATGCAAGGGAAACTACGCTTAAATAGACATAGTAATAAAACTACCAAACACCAGCAACAAAGCCAAATTAAACAAACAAACAAACAAGTTAGCTTCATTTGAGCAAGGATTCAGTGTCACCTCCTAACGCAACCATGGAGGGTTAAATGGCAAAACAAGGGCCAGAGATCCTCTGCTGTCCTGGAGTCCTAGAACCCCAGAAATTAGCCTTCAAGAATAAGAGCAAGGGAAGAGGTTTCCATTCAGACAAAACCAGAATCTCATCCCTTGAAAGGTTATACTTATAAAAAGAGGCAAGGAGTCCTCAGAAAGATTTTGAAGAAAAAATGAGCCCCAAAGAATTGCATAAATGCATCCTGAAATAAAAACTAATATTAAAAATATAGTTGATTTTAAAAAGTCTTAAAACAGTAATAATGCTGGTGGGGTTTTTTAAATACACAGAATCAAAATGTGTGACAATAATAACCATTGCTCAGTTTACCAAAAGATGGATTCATTGTTCCCTGCCAACCTGTGTTGCATCCATATGCAGCTCAGAGAGGGCTGTATGGAACCATACTGCTGATAGCTGAATGCCAGCAGAAACCCTCTTGGTACTGAAGAGGGAAAGAGATGTGCAGCTCAGACCTGATTCGTAGACCTGTACTCTTGTTGACTTAAAAGACTAGCTCTGCCCTTGGCCCACTTGGGGACTGGTGACGTTTTGACTACTTTCTATTTAGCAAGTGTACCAAGAACAGAACCTTACAAAGCTTTTCAAGAAAGAGCCAAAGGCCGGAAGTGCCTGCTAACCACTTGGGGTTCGTCTCTTCCTGAAGCCCTGTCTAAGACCCCCTTCCCCACTACTTAGCTAACAGCCTTTCTAAGTAGCAAAACATTGCAGGGCACAGAGTGGCCTCGGAGGCCGCGACTTAGGACGGGGTTATTTATGTTGGCTCAAAACCCACTTCCTCCAACTGCGGAGGCTTTGTTCTGGAAGAAAGCAAGGTAGATGGAGGGGAACAGGACGACAGTGTGTGTCTATGGGGCTGTCAAGCTTCATTTTCCAAGCGGTTCTTCCAAAACTCTTAATGTGACAAACCGCTTCTGCCTCCTGGATAATTTTGTTTTTCAAAGGAAAACCCAGAAGGCTACAGGCAGTTCCTAAAGGGGAGTAGGGGCTCAGATGATGACTTCAGATTTGCTTCTCAGCCCCCTCCCCTCTCCTCAGAGAACCAAAAGAGCCGACATGGAATATCCGCTATGGGACTGACAGATATGTGGTGACTTTAACGATCTGTGATATCTTAGCATCCCTCTTGGTTTCCCAGACCCTTCACAATCAAGTTGTTTTGTTGTTGTTGCTTTGTTTTGTTTTGTTTTGTTTTTAACTCAAGGGCAAAGTGATCAAACCAATTGCAAAGTTCTCCCACAAAGTCGAGCAATTGACATGGCTGAAAGGTGGGATACAGATTAAAAAGAGCCTGGGTCTCAACCCTGGCTCACAGAGCACATCACTTCCCTTTCTGGAACATCACCTTTGCTATCAGTAAGAGGAAATGATAGTAAGGCCCAGCCCCTCACTTCCTGTGCTCGAAGGGGGAGAGCTAATAAAGTGTATGCAGGAGCTTCTGGAATAGAAGTTTCCTGAGGGCGATTTGTTTCATCAGGCTGTGATGGAGGAAGAACGCATGAAGACGAACGCCGAGAACTAGAGTGCTATACCCAGGGCCATTTTCAGCCCAATCTCTCCATTTTTCAGAGGAGAAAACTGAAAAAAGTGATTTTCCCAATGCAATGAAACTGGAAAAGGATGGAGAAAGCATTCCTCGGATCTGCTCCACGTGCTCCGTGAAGATCCTCTGAAGCCTGTGGTGAGGATGACCAGATTCCAGTGAGGACCATTACTTTTGCTCAGATGTCCACAGACAGGGGCAGTGGATTCAAAGGAGATGGAAGAGAGATGCCAACGGTCATAGGCATCCTGTGTCTTCTTCCTGGCATAATATCAAGAATTTTGAAAGCCTGGGGACAAATTATCTGAAGGATTTGATGCCGATAAAGTTATCCAGTGCCAATCAAAGCACCCCTTCGCAGTGAGATGTCCCGAGTACCTTTTTGAGACATCTGAGGCTGCCGTGGTCCACTTCTTACACCTGCTCAGAAGATGGGTAGGACAACATGGGTCACCAATGGATCCACTGTCATTTCTGGATTTCCTGGAAAGAAGGGAAAGGTTGAGGATGCTTGATTAAGTGAACTCATGTCTTTGGTCCTGATGATAGGTGTCTGCATACACGTTGCACAGGTTCTCCACAAGTATAACTTTCTTGTGGGGGGTCTCCTACCCCTCTCCCTGCCCAGAGTCACAGATAAGCTACTGATAACTGGGTTGGAGCTTCTCTGACAGTTCAAGGGTCCACACATAAAAGACAGCCCTGCTATGCATTTGGCAGAAAGCACTTGGAACTTGGGACATGAGCCCTTGATCAGTAACTGTTAAAATAACAGTTTCCCCTCATTCCTTCAGAGCCATGAGGCCTCAGGAGTCTTTGAAGATGAAGTGGGCATTTGATACTGAACCCACCACCACCACCACGGCAGGGGCTCATGGCTTGCCAGCATGTCTTCTTTCCACCCCTTCAAAGGTTACAAATCAAAGAGCCCCAGGCCTCAATGGCTCCCAGTAGGCTGCTGGGTTAACCCTGCCACATTTTGGCACTAGGTCAATGCCATTATTTGGACCTGGGTGTTCCCCAGATCACATTAATCCTTAATCATTGTTTTCCTCCAGGGTCACAAACTCTAGAGTCTGCCCCAGATCTTAAGACTCATTGATTTTATGTCACCAGGGACTGCACAGAGCACCTTCAGTTCAAAAGAAAAAGAAAAAAACTGTCACTGAATCAGACAAGAAACAGCCTGTCCCCAAGGTGCCAAGTCACAAAGCAAGAGAAACCTCCCCCCAATACAGCGCGGTCCCTTTGTTCTGTGCCAGCTACTGTACTGTCATCCCTGATCCAGCCTTCTCTTTCAGGCAGGGTGACTCAGAGGGAAAGCGCTGTGTAAAGCCTTGCCCCATTTAATTGATAAAATACAGCCCAGCCAAAGAAGGGCTGCGAAGAGTCCAAGGATGCGCCGAAGGAGATTGCTAAGCAACACGCCATGGGGCCGTGGGTGCAGACAGCCGAGAAGGGACATCAGTGGACCAGCTGGGTTGGCCCTCGGCCATCTGGAACATAAACCTCAGAAGGGGACAGAAAGGCCTTGCCGTAAGTCCACAAATGCCACCCAGGAACACAAGCCAGAGACCGACCACACACATTTGCGGTGTGAGAAGAGCCGTGTGACCTATTTTTGTCATCTCTCAGACATCTCTGCTTAGATATGTCATTGTAAAGGCTGTGGCAGGGCAAGATGTCGCACACGGAAAAGCGATCTTTTTGCACTCGGCAAGCTGGACCTTCTGCCAGAGCAAACGGCACAGAAACTTGATGCTCCCTTTGAAAAATAAAGGACATGGAAACATGTGAAAATTATCTAAATACATATGTCTGCATGTATAGAAATTCACATGTGTGTACACCCATAGATTTCCCCCTCTGCATACTGACTGAACACATGCAGACACATGTGATAGCTAATAATATCCTTTTAAAATATTTTTAAAGTTTAAATATTGGAAACAAATGTGATTCGCTTCAGCAACAGAAAGTTCGCATATAGGGCAGAGATTTAAGTCAGATTTGATGGCCCATGCTTTAAATTTCAGGACTTGAGAAGCTGGGGTAGGAGGATTGTCCTGAGTCCAATGTTAGCCTGGGCAAAGGAGTAAAGCTATGCATTTAAAGAGAGAGAGAAAGGCTGAGTTGGAGAATAAGGTACCTTTGACTCTCGCTCCCTGGAATTTGGATGTTTTTTATCTGAACTCAAGAGACTTACTTGCAGTGTTCACAATCAAAGGGCATGGACACTAGGAGACGCGTGCCGAGGTGACAGTGCTCCACGTGACCCAGGGACCATCCCATTCATTCTTGCTGGCCTGGTTCTTGGACTTCTCTTAAGGGACGTTTAGTACCTGGGTAGTTTACATTTTATATTACAAGCAAGCGTTTACCAAGATTATTATGGTTTAGAGCCATGGGAGATTGGAGGTGAGGGAAACAGTTGATCACTGCACTGGAAACCCAATGACACAGAATGGAGTGTAGTGAAGACTGGGAGGAAGAGTTAATGAGCTGAAGGCTTCCGCAGGTGGTGGTTGTATTGACAAACAACAAAAATTTATCTTCTCTGTCTATGCCCCGGGGCCATGCTGTGACAGTGNGTTAGCCTGGGCAAAGGAGTAAAGCTATGCATTTAAAGAGAGAGAGAAAGGCTGAGTTGGAGAATAAGGTACCTTTGACTCTCGCTCCCTGGAATTTGGATGTTTTTTATCTGAACTCAAGAGACTTACTTGCAGTGTTCACAATCAAAGGGCATGGACACTAGGAGACGCGTGCCGAGGTGACAGTGCTCCACGTGACCCAGGGACCATCCCATTCATTCTTGCTGGCCTGGTTCTTGGACTTCTCTTAAGGGACGTTTAGTACCTGGGTAGTTTACATTTTATATTACAAGCAAGCGTTTACCAAGATTATTATGGTTTAGAGCCATGGGAGATTGGAGGTGAGGGAAACAGTTGATCACTGCACTGGAAACCCAATGACACAGAATGGAGTGTAGTGAAGACTGGGAGGAAGAGTTAATGAGCTGAAGGCTTCCGCAGGTGGTGGTTGTATTGACAAACAACAAAAATTTATCTTCTCTGTCTATGCCCCGGGGCCATGCTGTGACAGTGTAAATTTTGGTGTTGATGTATTAACCCCCAACCTCATTGGCTTTACAAGGAAGGTTTGGTTCAGAATCAACTTCAGGTGACTCCACCAGATCAGTTCTCCTCCATGTATGGAGAGTCACTCTAAGAGTTCCCCAAGAGGATAAGAAAGAGGTGGAGGAAGGCTACCAGCTCAGAACCTAGATAGCACACACCTCACTCTGGCCAGACCTCTTTGCTAGTTGCCTATATCGCCTTAACTACATTAAACATGGGAGAGGGAGAGTCTCTGGTGAGCACTAGTCAGCTTATATATAAGGTATAGATGGTCACAGCCAGGTGGTGGTGGCTCTCACCTTTAATCCCAGCACTTGGGAAGCAGAAGTAGGTGGATTTCTGTGAGGCTGAGGCCAGCCTGGTCTACAGAGCAAGTTTCAGGACAGCCAGGGCTACACAAAGAAACCTTGTCTCAAAACAAAAACAAAAACAAACAAACAAAAAGACCCTATATATTCACATACATTACTAGCTTTTAGCATCATCTAAGACTTCGTTTGCAGTACCACATTAGCAGTGTTTCCAAAGTTCCTAATACAAATGTTCACATGTTCTCTTCTCTTCTTGGTTCACGTCTCTGTGTTTGATGAAATCAGTGCTCTAAGAGTTGAGCTATCACCTGCAATAGGATGCCAAAGGAGTTGTCTTGGGAATAATTGGTAAAGTGCTACTTTCTGGTCATTTATTATACTCAGGCTCTTGGTCCTGATACAGTTATGCTGATAACAGCATTGCTATTGGTATATTTATATTAATAGCTATATATAATACTATATATATTATGTATCTAATATGTGTTACTAATATAGTAATAGCAGCTATTACTCTTGGGACCCTAGTAAGCATCCTTAATCTACACAGGAGTGAGGGTATAAATGGGCAGGAACAGAAGGGCTTGTCCCTTGATGTCTTCTATATTGTCCTTGTCCTTTCTACTATCATACCCCAACTGTCTCTAATCCAGAAGTCTCCATGGTTATAAGTATTTTGGTGGTGGGAGGACACCCAGATCTATTTATCAGAAGTCCCTAAATCTGGCCAGGCTGATCACTGTGAATCTGTGGGTACTCCACAAAAGAAACCAACTGGTTCGAATTGCACAAAATGGCATGGTGAGCAAGTCTCAAATGCCATGCCTGCCTTTTGTTTTTCCATCTGTCTTGTAGAACCCAAGCTTCATTTTCCCCCTCAGATTATTTGTTTTTCAGCCCTCTGGTAGACAGCACAGCTGTAGAAGAATAGTGAAATCAGTCAAACATTGTACGGTGCTTGGGTAAAAGAACAGTTGTCAAAATCGAAACCAGAGTCAAGGTCCTTCCACCCCCACCCCCCACATAGATCACCAGAAAGTGGAAGGAGTTAGACACCTTGTTCTGATTCATTTTTCCCCACAAGAGTGGTTGGGTGGCTGGGGTGGAAGAGCCTTGCCCAGTGTCATGTGTGGAGCCCGAGTTCAATCCCAGCACCAAAATAGAGAGAGAAAAAAAATGTGGGAAAAGAAGGACATCAAAGTTTAGACCTCAAGAAACCAAACTTTACCTGATCCAACTTGTCCCAATTTATAGCTAGGAAAAGCATGACTCGGTCAGGCAAGCAATTTCTCAGGATCCAGAGCAGGCAGAACCAGGGCAGTTACTCCTGACTCTGGCTCTATTTGCTGATCTGCTGTACAATTTCTCTCTCTTATGTCTTCCTCATTAATGATCCCTGGAGAAAGGGAGGATGGAGAATGTAAGTACTAACAACTGATAATGTCACTGATACAGTGTATGATGCTCAAACAAGAGGAAGGTGTCTTCTGGGGATCTTCATGCATCCACAGAGAGGCACTTCCCATGTCAGAAAGTGAGGACCACCTTGCTGGTGAGCGAACATTTTCCAGTCTGGTGTGTTCTCATCACTAGCAGACAATGGCACCAGGGATTCTCTGTCATTCCTCGTAACCCAGCCTCCAAAGCGGTAATGTGAAGCAATGCTTGGCGACAGTGGGCCCCTTGATTAGCAGACATGATAAGGAATAAGAAAGATATAAGAGGTCAAAAGGAAACCAACCGGATAGGATGCTGCTGGGGCTATCTTTCTGCTGCTGTCTGTAAGTCCCTAAAATCTTACCCAAAAGCAATATATACCTTCCCCAAGAAAACCAAAGCACTGGGGGCCCCCTACTAGATGGCGTGCTGTGATTTACTTATATTCTTTTTTACTCCAAAGTGGGGTGTATGGCGATCAGGGTTAAAAGCAGTCTGTAGACATAATTATGACTAGAAGCTACTCATTTAACCTCTCTGACTTTCATTTTGGCTTTTTTTTTCCTTTTTCAATTTACAAAATGACAGGATTGAATTAGATGACCTCTAAGACCCCTTTCTTGCTCAGAAATTTCAACTCCATAAACACAAAAGCACCCTGCCTCACATCGAGATTAAGCTCATAACTCTGCCTCAATAACAATTATTCCTGATCAGACAGGGAAGAAAGGAGCATCTTACTTTGAGGTGTGTGAGCTTGAGAGACCTAGATTCTTAGAATCCCCTTCCTCAAAAAGATGCCTGGTTCTGGAAACACAAACCCCTTTACTCCTTACTTGCTGGGTAACTAGCTGCCAGTCTGAAGCCTGGCAAATGGAATCAAATGGAAAAAAAAGTTAACTTTGAATAGATAATCTACCCTTGAGCAGTTATGGCTTAGAAAAAAGTCCTGCGTGTTCATGAGTTGTTATGGCTTAAACTCTGCCCAGCTCCACAACTAGGATATTTAGAAGATGTGTAAAGTGAGATGTTGGCATCTCCTTGGGAAAATGAAAAATAAATTATTTTATTGTGATTTATATAGGAGCCTTTTATAAGTATTATAATCATTTCTGGTGGATAATGAAGTCAGTTAATCAATCTGGTTGTGTTTGCTTAGGAGTGGTTTGAGTTATCTGATCACTTTTGGTTTTGATTGGCACAGCCATACCTAGTTATGGGGAGGGGAGGGNAGGTAAGGTAAGGTCCTCTTCTAATAGGGAAACCCTAGTGGCAATCTCCCTTCAACTTGGAGAAGAGTTCCTATCTTTAATGAGGCACAATGCAGTGGCTTTCCAATGGATCCCAGAGCAGGATATCTGGGTTAGAAAGCTGGCTCAAGTGATCCCGTGTATGTTTCTTAATCTCTGTGATCTTGTGTCCTGGTGTAGCAAATGAAGTTAGCATTACCCCCTTTATGGAATTAAGAGAATTAGTTGAATTAATGTGGTACATGTAAAATGCTTTTGTGAGTAGCCAGTGGATGTAAAGTGGCAGAGAACCGCTAGCCAGCTATTATTATTTGCCTAAGGTCTCGCGGCTGAAGCACAGAAGGCTGATGCCTCCCTGGGTCTCAGGCATCAATAACCATCCCCATATTTGAATGATAGATTTTTGCTGCCTTTTCTTTTTTAAGGATCACAGCTTTAGAGGTTAGAGGAAGCATGGCCTGATTGACAGGGATGCTGCAAAGAGGAATAATTTTCCAGGGGCCAGTGATGGTTACCATGGTTTCCAACTGGCGAAACCCCAAGGTCAATTTCTGAAACTATTTCACCGTTGATAGGAGCAGGGTGATTTCTCCACCTTCTCGTCTCTGGCCCTCCCGGAGCAGATTGTTATAATACTAACCCGTGTTTGTGGGCAGCAGAGGAAAATGAGAATAAAGAAGAACAGAGAACACAACCATCTAGCTGACCGCTGACCTGGGAGGCAAATATGCCTGATTTCCCCAGGGGGCAAGACGAGTGATGCACCTCTTAAGAAATGAAAATGTGATCATCTGGAGGAAGACAAAACATTTTAATATGAGACCTGTGTCTGCCTTGACAATGAGCAGGGAGGACATTTTATATGACTTGAAATTTTAGCTCTGTTCTGAGTGATTTATTTGTACTTCCGTGAAATGTAAGTCCCACTGGGAGCAGTGACAGTGCCCAGAGTTTTGGGAGAGTCGCAGACACAGTCACCAGCAGTACAGCCAGCCTCCTGGCCCCCACCAGCCTCATCCTCAAATCAATGCCCCAGCCTTCAGAATTAGAGACCTCCGACATCCTGGACGCAGTATCGACGCAATAGTCTCCACTGTTGAGTGGCTCAGGCTGTTTCCGGAAAGCCTTTTCCTACAGGGAAGGACATTACCCTCAGAAATGTCTTCAGGGATGTGGCCTTGAGCTCAGCAAGCCTGTGCTGCTCCATTAACCAGGCCCAAAGCCAGTGTGTCCATCTGGGCAGTCATTTTGTAGAACCAGAAGACACAGGAGGCTGTACTATAGAAAACTGCCTGGCTACCGTGGTTTGGATATGTGACCTCTCCCAAGTCACCACGGTAATAGGCTAAAAGCCTCTAGAGGTGTGGCCACTGGGAGAGAATTGGGATTAGAAACAGCACAAGAGTGGGACCCCACAGTAGCCTTAGTGGCTTTATAAGTAGCAGAAGAGAGACATGGGCACCTCCCAGGTGTGAGGTCCTCTCCCAGTGCCAAGCAAATGCCTGCTTTTTGCTCTTATGCTGCTGGTTTTAGGACTGTGACCCAAATAAGCTTATCTTTATACCAACTTGTGTTTCACCAACAAAAAATGAACTAAGACATTAGTTAAGTAAAATGACCCCCAAAATGTCTACAGGCTAGTGACAATGCACCACTACCAAGTAGTGAAGTTCATCCTTTTGAAAACAGTGGCTTCTGCAGGTGGTCAACTTTAATCCAATGACCACACCCAAAGTGCAGAATCTGCTTCTGGAGGCTGAGGAAGGAATAGCACCTGGGATGGAGGCCTAAATAATGAACTGACTTCAAGCTGGGTGTTACAAAAAGATGATGGGCATGGTGCAGGGGTGAAAGCTTACGATCCCAAGAGGCAGAGCCAGGCTCATCTCTGTAAATTAGAGGCCCAGGTGATCTACAGAGTGAGATCCAGGACAGTCAGGGCTACACAGAGAAACCTTTTCTCAGAAAAAAAAAAATAGTGATGGATGGAGAGTTCCTGTTCAAGCAGCTTTGGCAAAGGTCCTGTGTAGAAGTTAACTCCATTAGGGAAACAACCAGGCTATCTAAAAGATAAAACAATTATATTTTTATTTATTATAAGGGGAAAACTCACGAAACAGGAACGAGAAGTCCAAGTTCAGCTGTGCCGGGAGGGAACCACACACAGAAAGAGCACACCTGGGTTGTTTTTCTCCAGGTCCCAGAAAACACACCCTAACTTGGCCCCACCTCTTAAAGATAATTTATTAACAAGGTGATTCCCCATTACCTCTCCCTTTTGTCTAAACAAGAGCGACCCAAACCCAATACAAAACTATGTACAATAGGAACAGATATAAAGTATAAAATTACAAGCAACATAAACAATATTAAGTAAGGAACACATGATAAATGTTTTAATAAACATTCTATTCCAAAGAGTCTAAGTCTTGCATCAGGAATTGGCTTGGCTGAATGATGAGAGGAAGGTAACTACAACTATCTAATCTTCAACCCCATCAAAGGCCTGAG
>LOEQ01005674.1:163583-175601 GCA_001685075.1 Bramus lutescens
AAAAAAAAAAAAAAGAGTAGCACTGTATCCCTGGAGCTGAAGTTAGTTAGTTGTGAGCTGCCCTCCATGGGCATTGAACGCCAGTCCTTAGCAAGAACAGTGCATTTTAACAATGGAGCCATCTCTCCAGCCTCCTCTGAGACTGTATTGACTTCCGTGTGCTCTGCCGTGAAGCTGACCTGTCAGTGACAAGCAGGGCTTCTGCCCCATCGCTCAGCAAGGCAGAACCCTGACTCTTGGCACACCTCCACCAAATCTCGGTTCTTTCCTGTTTCTTTCATAGCCAGAGAACTCACCCGAGAGGAGACCACAAAGAAAGGTTGAAATCTGATTCAATGGATGAAGAGGGGATCGGAGTGACCACTTTTATGTTGTGGCACATTACTTGAATAGGAAGGTAGGCTGAAAAGGACAATGTGGGAAGAACCTTTTTTTTATTTTTTATTTTGCATTTAGTTTATGTACCAACCACAGTTTCTCCTCCCTCCTCTTTTCCCGTTCCCTCCCATCTGTTTCCTCCCATACACTCCTCCTCCATTCAGAAAGGTGTAGACCTCCCATGGGAGTCAACAAAGCATGTCATACCACATTGGTGCAGAAACAAGCTCCTCCCCGTGCACCAAGATCGGGCGAGACTTCCCTGCCTGAGGAATATGTTCTAAAAAGCCAGCTCACATGGCAGGGACAGGTCCTGATTCCAGGGCTAGGGGCCCCACAAACAGACCAAGCTACACAACAAGAATCTTAAACTCTGTGTTGCAGCATATCTAATAAAAACCCAGAGACAGATATTGGGGTTCATTCAACCTGAAGGTCAGAAAATCAAAACAGCTAGTCTTTGGCTCTTACCTCCACCTCTGTCCGAAAATGGGGATCCTGACTCCAGGAATCCTCAGAATGAGACTGTGTCTGAGAGCTGTCTCCTTCCTTATATTCCTTTCTAGGTCTAGGATTATAGGTGTGCGCCACTACTACCAGATTCTATGGCAAATTAGTGTGGCTACTGGGATTGAAGGTGTGTGTCACCACTGCCTGGTCTGTAAAGCTGACCAGTGGGGCTCTTTTACTCTCTGATCTTCAGGCAAGCTTTATTTATTAAAATACAAGTGAAATATCACTACACTATGTTAAGGTTGGCCATTTTCATATTAATTATGTTTCTGGAGTCAGGGGTGGGCAGGGGTTTGACTGTGTTCTTCCCTGCCACATTTCTTGGATCTTGACATCTTCTCTCCACTCTGTTGGTTTTGACAGCATCTAACCTCAGTCTCTACCTCCAGCTCCCTCCACCAGTCTTTGAAGAACAGCCTCTTGTCAATGCCATACGATTTTGATGGGTCAAGACCACTCGACAATCAATGAGGGATAGTATCAAGGAGATAATATTCTCTCTTTTCCAGAATCTAGACTCTTTATGCATGCAAAACCCACAAAATGGCTATTGTTTTTAAACTAATACATTAATATACAAACCATAGAAAACGAGATGTTAGGAAACTTTTTATTGTGAATTTTAACATGATCTAGAAGATTCCATAAAAATTTATTTATATAACTTCAACATTATGTATGGAATTATTAACTGGGACAAAAAACTTGTGATCAGAGAAAAAATCAAGCTAGATAAGAACAAAAATATGCTTATTTGGAGATAATAGGATTTCTATGTAGAAACACCAAATTCAAGCAGCCTCCATGATGTGTTCAGTGCTTAAAGTGTTGGTGAGGACACTGCCTCACCTCTCCTCTCCAGTGAAAAGTTTGCAGAAGAAGAGATTGTTACGTTCTGCATCTCTGGTCAGTTTAGAGGAAATAGGAGATGATTTCACAAACTGGTTGGAAAGTGAGTTTCAGCCTCAAGGTTGTTTTTGACAGACACAAAGTCCTGAAACAGAAGCTGTATTCCTCCTAGGTGTTTCCCTCCTTCAGTATTATCAGTATGCATGGGCATTCTCCTTACCACCTGGGTGCCCCTTCTTAATGACAGCAACAGCCTTGATCTCTCCTACCTGCGCTCTTGACGTCGGTGGTAACTGCTTCCTGCCTTTCCTCTATTTATCTATCTATCACGCACCTGAAGGCTATTGTCAGTTTCATCTGATTTCAAAAATATTTACGTGATGTCTTTTTGTAAAACCTTTTTATTCATCAGTGTATTTGTGAAAGTCATCCATGTCCTATTTGAAGACTATCAATCTCGTTGCTGGACTGCGGTCAATTTGTTATGTGTTGTGGTTTGTTTGTGCTACCCCGTGAACATCTGCACTGCTTCTGTAGGATTGTGGTGAGCAGTCTCCCTGCCCCCATTTTCTAAAGATGTCTCTAGGAATACAACTGCAGGGTGTGAAATTTAGGTAACAGAGACTGAGACTAGTGAGGGCTTCTGTAAGCTCGAAGCCCACCTTGTCCAACAAGGCCACACCTCCTAGTCCTTCCCAAAACAGTTCTAGCAATTAGGGGTCCAGTGTTCAAACACACGAGCCTAGGGGAGCCTTTCCCATTAAAACCACCACAGCATCTTATTCTAGATCCTCTTTGCTTGGTATTTCCATCTTTCCACAGTTTTGCCCACTGTAATATAAAATTACATTTCATATAATATTATAATATATAATTATAACCAAATTATAATAATTAAATTACAATATAAAATGTTTAAAAAACTGTTTTTATTATAATTTCCAGGTAACTATTGGTCTATGTACCTTTAGTTATCTGTTACTGTTTCGTTTCCCAAACTACTATTTTATACACACATGTACACACATGCACGCGCGCACACACACACACGCACACACACACACACACACACACACACAAATAGCCTAACAAGTGATCAGTGTTATACCAAATTTGGTTCTATTCAACCATCAAATTCAAGGAAAATTGTTTCTGAAGGTTCCCATTTGTTTAATCTCTATTCACCTTAAATGACATTATTGTTTTTAATTTGGTTAACTAAATAATAGAAAATCTATTCGTGGAATTATCACTTGAAGATAATTCTAACTAAAACTTGGCATTAGTTCCTGTTCTTCCTTTGTGCCTGCTTGGTGGACATGGTAGCCTTAGAAGCTAGCATAAAACAGCAATCCTAAAAGAGGCCTGAAATGAAATGAAACAGTTTGGAACTATTTCATGTCATCTCAAAGTGGCCTCAAAGTGCCATTTTGTAATGAAAGTGCAATACCAGTCAGGTCTGACCAAACATAACTTTCCTCAACTATATTCAACATTCAGTAACTTCCTCCCTTTTCTCCCATCATCTTTTCCTCCAGTGTCACTAAAGGGTAATGACAAAATATAAAGCATGATAACATTTAATGAGAGACATTGGAGTATTAAAACATTAAGATATCACTTTTGTGTTCGAGTTTAGCACTAGTCCATCTAGCCCAAGGATGGCAAATGGGATTTATTTCACACATCAACTCCAATTAATTACAGTACTATATGGAGAAAAATTCCTGAGTCACCTGTGGGCTTTGAAGGAGTTTTGTGGTGCTAGACATGCCCACTGAGATAGAATGTTCTGTCACCTGCCATGTGGAGCAGCAGTTCTCGAGTTTTCTACCTTCAGTAAAACTCATCTGGTGATTGCTTACACAGACCATGGCCAGGACAATCAGGTCATTTACATGGGAAGCTCTGAGAAGAGAGGCCCTAGCCACCATTTTTTTTTCTTAGCCAATACACAAAAACATAAAAATGATACATTAGTAGAGTCCTGCCCTGTCTGACACATGTATACATTACGTAACATTTCAATCAATACAAATAGATTCATGTCCTCAAATAGTCGTCACTTGGTAATAGTAAAACTTTTCAGAATGCTCCCTCCAGCATTTGGAAATGTGTTCTGGGTAATTGTTGTCTACATTTGCCAATCGTGTGGTAATACCCCAGAGCGTCTTGCTAGCTGAATCAGAGGAACCCTAGATCTGTCTTTTCCTACCTCTTCTCTTTCCTTCTCCCCAGTATCTGGGGAGAGTTGTACTCTCAACTTTTACGGTATCAGTTATTGATTCCATATGAGATCGAGCATGCAGACCTTGTGTTTTCATTCATGACTGGTTTCACTCAATCTAAGGGTCTCTGGGTCCATTCACATGCTCACAAATGACAGGATTTCATTACTTTTGTGGCTGTGTAGTATTCCATTGCATGCATGCACTCCATTTTCTTTATCCGTTCATCACTTCATAGACACCTAGGCTGTGGGATAATCTTTGTCACTTTACACTGTGAAAATGTGTCTCTGCCAAGGCACCTTCTGATTGGTTTAATAAAAGGCTGTACAACTAATAAGAGAGGATAGGTGTGACTTCCAGGGAGACAGGAGAATGTGGGGGAAGAATCTGGATTTACCAATGAGACACAGGGAGTCAGATGTACATATAGAGGAGAGGTAACAAGCCACGTGGCAGAACATAGATGAATATAAATGGGATAATTTAAGTTTTAAGTGCTAGTTGGGAACAAACCTAAGCTAAGGCCAAGCTTTCATACTTAATAATAAATCTCTGTGTCATTATCCAGGAGCTGGCAGTCCTAACAAGGCCTGCTACACACCTAGGTTGCTGTCGTGTCTTGGCTTTTGTGAATGGTGTTGCAATCAGCATACAAGAGCTGATATTTCTTCAGCATTTTGATCTCAATTGGAGGTAATTTATGCCCAGAGGTAGTATTGATGGATTAATAATATTCATTCTATTTTTAATTTTTTCAAAAACCTTCTCCAAATTGTTTTCCTTCACGGCTGCACTATTTCTATTCTACCCTCAGTATATATGAGCTCTCTTTCCTTCTTTCAGTAGTAATAGTCTACTCTGTTTTTTATTTGTATTTCCCTCATGACCAATGAGATTTTATTTTTCCATATATCTGTGGGCTATTTGTATGTCTTCTTTTGATAAATGTCTGCTTAATTTAATTGCATATTTTAATGAAGTAAGTTGGTGGGGCTGCTGTTGAGTGTATACGCTGGATATAGACTTCCTGTCCGTTACACAGTTGGCAAATATTTGCTCCCATTTTTTAAGCTGTCTTCACTATAGTGAGTGTTTCCTGGTCAGCACAGAAGACTTTTAGTTTCTTATAATCCTAGTAGTCCATTTCGCTCTCACTGTGGTTTTAAGGCCTGGGTCAACAGATTTTCACCCATCACAGTGTCCAAAAGAATTCCTCCATATTTTCTTTCAGTGATTTCATAGTTTCAGGACCTGTATGTCAATCTTGTTGCATTTTGAGTTTATCATTGTAACTGGTATTAGATAGGATTCTACTGTCATTTTTTGCAAATGGATATATAAATTTTCTCATACTGTTTGTTGAAAACGTTGGTTTTTCTGCAGTGTACAATAGATGTCTATTAGTTGTATTTAGAACTTTAATTCTTGTGTTTCTCTGTTGATATTCTGTGTGGATGATCTATATTTCCTATGGGATAATGCTGTTGTACACTGTAAAGATCCATTACCCGTATTAGTTTAATAAAACATTGATTGGCCAGTAGCCAGGCAGGAAGTGTAAGTGGGGCACCCAGACTAAGAGAATTCTGGGAAGAGGAAAGACAGTCAGTCACCAGCCAGACACAGAGGAAGCAAGATGAGGATGCCTTACAGAGAAAAGGTACCAATCCATATGCTAAACATAGACAAGAATTATGAGCCAATTTAAGTTGTAAGCACTAGTTAATAATAAGCCTGAGCTAATAGACCAAACAGTTTATATTTAATATAAGTCTCTGTGTGTTTATTTGAGGCTGAACAGCTGTGTGACTGGACAGGACAGAAACTTCCATCTACTAATGGCGCCCAAATGTTTGGCAAGAATTTCCACGTAAAACCTGAAAAAGCTTTAAAAAAAAAAAAGGAGTCTAAACAGACAAAAACAGGGTAAAGTGCAGATTCTTGATAACCATCTTTCCTCTTGTAGGTTCTGCTTGCAAGCAGAGGTGTGGCTTGTTTAAGAGAGGCTTCCTGACTCAGTGTTAGCAGCAAAAAGTGTGCAGCTCTTTTAAGTGACCCTACTACCAAACATTTAAATGTTGTTTATGAGCAGCTGGCAGCATGCTTCTTGGTGGTGGAATAGATCTAGAAACTCTGCAGAGCTGTAGCAAAAAATGTGGCTCCTGCCATCACCTCCATCATGAAGCTAGACTTTCAAAAAGCTAAGAAGTGGTGTGGAGTCAACCACCAAAGCCATAGCTTTAATCCCAGCCATTTAATCCCATTGTTTAGCAGATTACTGTTGTTTGGGTATATCGAGTCTTGCTATACTTGCTTTATGTATTTAGGTACTCCAGCATTTGGTACAGATGTATTTGGAATTCAGTTCCTGCTGAATTGATGCCTTTGTCATTGAATACTGTACTTCCTTATGTCTTTTTATTCCCTTGGTTTTATGGTCTGTTTTACCTTGAATTAACTTTGCTGTTCCTGCTTCTTTTTAAGTTCTATCTGCAAGGAATGTCTTGTTTCATCACTTCCTTTTCACTCTATGTGTGTTCTCAGAGGTAAACTAAGTTTCTTGTAAGCAACTTTTGGTTGGATCTTCCTTATTCACTTAGTAATTACTTTTTAATTGGCAAATTTAGTTCTTTTACATTTAAAGTAATTATGAATAGTGAAGGTCTTACAGCCATCTCTCTTCTTCTCTCTCCCTCTTCTCCCCCTCTCCCTCTTTCACCTCCCTTTCCCTGCCTCTCACCTTTTCTATCCCTTCCTCCCTTTCCCCCTTCTCCATAATCTTCCTTGGCAGTTCAGTGAATTATTTTAATAGTGTGTTTTGATTCCTTGCTCATTGACTACTGTTTGCATACTATATATGTTTGCTTTGTGGTTATCATGAAGCTCACATAAGCAACACTGTTCCAACAGAACCGCCTTGGGAAATGCTCCCCTACATTCTAGCCCACAGGCATTCAGAGGCCATTACAGCTGAGCTGAGAAAGGACCATGCTACCTCTCCAGCTTGCTGCAGAAATTGTCCGTATGGGTCTGGTTTTGTTGGCAGGCAGAATGCAGCAACAGTGGGATCGTCAGGACTAACAGCAGGTTCCAGAGTAAAGCAGGTGGGGCCAGGCAATGCAAGGCAAGATCAGATTCCAAGTAGACCTGAGGAGGCCATTGTGGGATTGTGGGAAGCAATGAGGGTGAAGCCTAAGCCACAATGGAGACCTGTGGTGCTGGTGTTGCCAGGAATGTAGAATCATTGCTAAGGAAAGCCAGAAGAACCAACCTCGCAGAGACAGCATATGTATAGGATCATCGCATCACTGCAAACAAAGCCTGTCAGAGCACAGATGATGCTACCACATGCTCCGGCTACCAAGCATGGAGCTGCAGGAAATAATTTTGTCCTGTCCAGCAGCTGAGTTTCTGTCTTGCTTTGATCACATCTTCTGCCTTTTGGAGTTTGATTTTTAAAGAGTCATGGGTCTGAGTTACATTTATCAGTGACTTCTGCCCTTTTTTTTTAAAATGTAGTGCACAACGCCTGTCTGCACTCTATGTGCTACCATACAGTTCCCAAGCTTTGGGCAAGGGGCTGGAGGTTGAAACACACAAACACACACAGACAGAGAGACAGAGACACAGACCTCTAGGTCACTGGTAAGAAGCCCTTTATTCAATAGCACCACGGAGGGTTANATACCCAACACAGTCAGGTGGGCCAACAGGTGAAAACCTCATCCTCTGATCCTCAAGGCCAGGCAACACGTGCTCATGAAGCAGAGCTGGTAAACAACTGTGACACAGCTTTCAGGAACTCAAATCAGAAGGAAAGTAAAGATCTCTAGCAGGGAAGAGCAGCTGGAGGCCAGGACTCCAAATGGTCCCAACATTAAAATATCTATACTGAAACCCATTTCAAGGGCTCCAAAACGTTGTTGCCATCTCTCTGAATGAAATTTTGACCCCCTTGGAATTATGAAGCCCTTCTTGAATCCCAATAGCCCAAACATTTGTTTCTGATATTGCCTCGAAGCTCCCATAAGCTGTCTCATCCTTCCTTATTTTGTTTCCGCTTCTGCAACTGCGTCTTTTCAAATACCCCGTCCTCAAACTCCCAGATTCTTGCTTCTGTTTGATCTGTGCTGCCATTGGTGCCTTCTGCTGCATTTTTAATTTCACCACATGCTGCTTTCACTTCAAGACCACGTTTGATTTCTTATTAATTGCTTCCATCTCTTTGTTAGGTGTCTGTTTGGGGGATGCCCTCCCCCAATCACTGGGCCTCTTTGAACAGATGTTTTAAATTCTCTGCTAGTGCTCCCATCCAAGGACTGCCTGGTTAGCTGCTAAGACTCTGAATACTGGATACAGTTCTGTCTTCTGAACGCTCTGGATGTTTGTCAGCGCGGGACATCGCCTGGGCACTGAAGGAGCCCTATTTCATCCTGTGTCATGGCTAAAATATGAAATGATGCTCACAGGCTCATGTGTCTGGTTATTGGTCCTTAGTCGACCGTGCTCTTAGGAGAGACAGTACGAGCTTTGGGAGAGGGAACCCAGGTGGAAGAGTGTACCGCTGGGAGATTCCTTTGAAGGTTAGATCTGGTCCCTGTACTATTCTCTCCCTCACGCTTCCCATCCGCCATAAACATTCTGTTCTGCCATGCTCTTATCATACCTGGCTGTAATCTCTGAAGCTGTGAGCAAAAACAAGTCTTTAACATCTTATATTGTTTCCCACAGATTTTGTTGTTGTTGGTGGTGGTGGTTTGTTTTTCACAGTAACACCAAGTCCCAGCACATTCCAGTCTTCTTCAACTGGTTTTCTGTGTTGTTTGAGGCAGAGTTTAACTATGTTACTAAGGTTGGGTTGGAACTGGCTGTATAACTCAGGATGACCTTGACCACATATTCCTCCTGCCTCATCCTCCCAAGTGCTGGGGTTCCAGGCAGGTACCATCAAAGCCACTCTGCAACTGTCCCTTCATTTTCTGAGTCTATAGTCACTTCCACTAGATCAGCACTAGGTGGTGCCCAGGTCCAGATTTGCCAGGAGTTTGCTGTCCCTCCCTCTCTGTACTACAGGGCAAGCCAAACCCAGGGTTGTCTCAAATAGTCTTTTAGACAATTGTTTGGGAGGCAGGGGCAATATGTAAGGAAGGTAGTATGTTGCCACAAGCCCTCTCCCTGTTCCAGGATAATTCCGGACAGCTCATCTGTAATGACTGCCCTGTGCTTAGATAATTCAGGGTTCTATCTCGCTCACTGAGGGTAGTCACCAAAAAGAAACTGCCTTTGTCTCCTATGTCAAATCTATGCTCACCAAAGTCATAGGCTCTCTCACATCTTGGTCCCACAGCCCACAAAGATCAGCACAACAGTAGCAATAGTTAGGACCAAGGTCCATACCTCTATGATCTGTGTGTTGCTTGGGTGGCCCTGTGGTCCAAGGCCCCTTAATCTGTGATGCTGGCTGGAAGAGACATATGATGACCTGGAGCCACATGTCTTCCCCTAGCATTAGAATTGCTCCAGAGGCTCCACCCATAGTGGATGAGCCTGAGAATAACTTTCCCAGGTCGAGCTCCTGGGATATCTTGGTTTTATGGCTACTACCCCATCCTTCTTCCTGAAAGAGTTCTCTCACCACATCATGCTATCTGAGGTTGAGATAGTGCTGGTAAAAGCAGAATCTGGGCCACCCGGGCTGATAAACTTGGCCATGCCTGTATTTCTCAGGTACAAAGATCTGCACCGTTTCAGGAGTGTACCAAGTCCTACAGAACAGTCGTCACTGACGCAGACTCAAGCATGAGTCCATCCCACTGGGGCACAGGTGTGAGCACTGGCCCAGCAGTGCTGTTAGAGCTCAGGGGATGGATAGCAGAGGCAACCTCTAGGCCACCAAGGCCATTGGCAAACTGAATGACGCTTGAATCTCTCTGCCTGCAGAGTCTTGGGAAGAGGATAAATGTTCTCCAAGCCCTTTCAGCAGGGAAATCTGAATTAGTCCCACACACATACCTGTGTCCACCTGATGCCAGAGATGGTCTAGAAGCTCTTACTGCCCATTTAGTTACTACGGTGTGCTTGGTCTCACTATAGCGAGTATGACCTTGGACTCTGAGACAAAACCCTGTGCTAGTTTATGTATCCTGCTCCCAAGTAGTTAAAGTCTTGCATCCTGAGGTTGAAGGAATGATGGCGGTAGCTATCTCTTTGTACCTGGCTTAATGCACTTGCAGTACCTCAGTCTGTAGGTTAGCTATAGGATAGGGCTTTGGTCAACACTACGTTTTACTATACTGGGTACTGAGCACTGGGTACTGGGTTTCAAGTCTAGGGCCTGGAATGAATTCTCACATCCTCCCGTAAGTGGGATCAATTGATCTATCTGTCTGCTGTCTGTCTAGATAGATAGATAGATAGATAGATAGATAGATAGATAGATAGATCTATCAATCCATCATCTTATCATCTTCTCCCTTCCTCTCCCTCCCTTCCTCTCTCACTCTCTCTCTCTGGATGGGTAGCTTGAAGTTGGGATAGAGGTATAACATTTTGCTATCTACCCTCTTCAGCACATTTTTCATTTTGTTTATACTAAAAGAAGACTCCATGGAATCACCCAATTTCCTGAGTTCTGAGGCTGGTATTCAGGTGCATAAACATCTGTAGCACTTGGTTGACAAGCTTAGATATCTGGTGATGTATTTTAAACCTGGATTCACTATTGTCCCCACGAATATTTCTCCCAGCCCCTTTAAATATATTTTTACTGAATAGTCTTACTCCACATAAAATTTTAATAGTGTATATTCTGCCCAGTCAACCCTCAAGATCTGTGGGTTCCATATGTCTAATGTAACAAGAGAGTAGAAATATTTGAAAAATGTATATAGGCTTTTCTTGTCATTATTCCCTAAACAAGACAATATAAGAACCATTCCACTTACAGTGGATTAGTATTATAAGTAATAGAGATGTTTAAAATATATTGGAGGATGCATGTAGGTTCATTGTAAATACTATGCCACTTCGAGGGAGGGACTTCATATTTTGGTATTGTTGAGGAATCCTGCAGCCACTTTTCTACACATACCAAGGGACCACTGTATCTGTAGTTATGACCAGGGTGTAGATCCATGCTTTATGTGTATAAAACAGTAAGGGTTTTTATTATGCTTCTCTTGCCTTCAACCAATTTATACCACCATGGGGTATACTGCCCATAGAATAATAATAATAACCGAGAGTATAAGAAACAGATTTTTGAGAATTATTCGTTGTTGGGTTAAATTCAGTTTTCAGTCTGACTAATGGAGAAGCTGGTAGAAGCTAATGTGCATCTGGTCTGGAAAGCTGTTACCACAGAAGACTGAGAATGGGAAAGGAAGAAATCAGGCATTCCCTTTCTGCTTCCCGACCTCTATGGGGTGAGATGCTCTGCTCCATCAGGAGTCCTCTGCCTGATGACTTCTTCTGTCAGTTATTTTCCCACTGTGATGAGAAGTCCAACTCAGAAATTGGGTAGCCGTGAAATGGGGACACTGCTATGACGACCGGGCAGTACAGATCAGAATACTCGGAAGCTGGTTCCCAAGGAATCTAGAAACGTTTGAAAATATGTGCTAGAGAACGCTAAGAATACTCCAGGGTGAGCTTAATGCCTGATCTCATTGAGGGCTCAGAAGGCCAGAAAGCTGGAGGCCATGTCGGGAATAAAGACTTAGTTGTGAGCTTCCAGATGGGGTCAGGGACACAACTGAGAACTAAGCCACAAGTCATTTGTGTCACATTGAGGCAAAGAAGTTGTCTTCATTTTATCTATGCCCTGGGACTTTAAAGCTGAGTATAAAGAAAATGAATCAATTAATATGATTTAAGAATTCAAGGCCACCTATATAGCATGGTGGTTACTAGACAGCTTTAGACATGTGTAGTGATAGGGAAGCGGGCCTATTTTTCGTCCGGCCCAGCTCCCTCACGGCTAGCTTATACCCCGAAATAACAACACACAAATTGTATTCATTTAAGTAATGCCTGGCCCATTATATCT
>LOEQ01005674.1:184791-196535 GCA_001685075.1 Bramus lutescens
CCACCTGCCTATAACTCCAGCTTCGGGGGATTAGATATCCCTGGCCTCCACTTATGGTGCACATAAATATACTAAGGTACACATACACAAATAAGATGAATGACAAGTGGGAAACACATGTGTCAGGTCCCTGCTAAGCCATCTCCCCAAACCTATCACTATTCTAAATGGGACATAACAAAAGCAGTTTCTTAAGATTTACTCTTTAATTGACGAAATACATAAATATATGGATTTATTCTATGCATGCTGTTGTGACAGTTTTAAATATCCTGGGATGGCTAAATCAAGTTGACAACACCCATTTCCTCACATACTGACATATTTACCTTCATTTATAGTGAAGAGAATTAAAATCTACTCTTGTCACTATTTTCAGTCCTGTGCTATTTTAATTTTGCTTATTATTATGTATATATTTGTACAATATTGTGGAGGGGTGCAGACACACTTGGGTATGTATGGTGCCCGTTAGGGGACAACTTTCAGAAGTCAGTTCTCACCTTCTCCAATGGGTGACTCAACTCAAGCCATGAGGGTTGCATGGTAAACACTTCTACTCTGGGGGCCATCTTGTCAGGCCCAGTAATTAGTCATCATGTTTTATAATAGATATGAATTTATTCCTTTAGTCTAACTGCAGCTTTGTATCTTTTGACCAACAACATCCTTCTAATCCCTTCCTATTATGCCCAGCCCCTGGTAGTGTCATTCCTTTCTATTTCTGCAAATTCCACTTTATTAGTCTTATATATAATTGATATCTTGTGGCATTTGTTTTCGATTCCCAAAATCTTTCATATAAGATCGTTTGGGATTTTTTTATAGTTAAATAGTAATCTATTGTGTATACATACCACACTTTCTTTAGCTGTTCACCCACTGATGGGTAGGTACTTTGCTCGATTTCACATCCCATCTCTTGTGAATAAGATATCAGCAAGCTTAGGGACCCACATGCGCCTTTGATATGTTGATTTTATGTCCTTTCTATGTACACTCAGTAGTTACATCTGGTAGATGCTTGGTCCTGTGGAAGTTCTAGTTTGATTTCTTTTGAGGAATTTTCTATTGGTTCCCAAGCAACTCTACCACCTTACATTCCCAGCAGCAAGGGACAAGGGTCCCCTTTACTGTGCATACTCCCCAATCCTTGTCATCTTTTTTCCAGTATGGGTAGTAGCTGGCCTAACAGATGTGAGGTGACAGCTCCTTGTGATGTTGATTTCATTTAGATTTTAATTAGCAAGATTGAGCTTTGTTTCTTATAGCTTTTGGTCATTTTCTCATCATCCTCTTTTGAGAAACAAATCTTCATGTCCTTTACCCATTTATAATTATTTTGAGTCAAGTTCTTTATATAGTGTGCCTATATAGTGAGAGATATGGCTACATAACATGGCATATTTAGAGTGATGATTGTTTCTTCTGCAATACACAAGTCATTTAGTTTGGTGAGATTCCCCTGAGGTTGTCTTGGAAACTGTGAACTGTACCAGGTACATGACAGACAGGAACCAACAAGAGAAGTACAGGAAGGGGAATTCAGCTATCATCAAGACTGATACCATTTGCAGAGTTCAGTGCAGAAAATGTTGGTTTGAGGGGTCAAGCTACTGGCCATCACTGGGTCTTTTGACTTTCACACATTTCTCTAAGACACAAAGCTAACATTCTGAAAACTCTGAGTTATTGATATTTTCTCCAGGCTTTAATGAAAAGCTGGTAAAACCCTCCACTCTTGCATAACCTTCTTGGGTCTAGTTTGTATGCTTGCGAATTATAGAGTCGTCCTACAGAGGTCAAGGTGGAAGAGGAGCCATGGAGGAACTGGAATCTCCCCAGACAAGCTATCAGATACCACTGTGCGATGTGGCTGACCCTCACAAGATACTCTATGACTAACACAATATAATTTAAATCCTAATCTAGTCCAGCTTCGTGCCATCATTCTAATATACATCTACTCTAGCTATTTCTACATTTCTCTAGTCATGGTTCTCGGGGCTTTTTCTGTTCTCATTATCTCCCCTCCTTTCCCCTTCCCCTCCCCCCTTACACACATCCAGACAAGCCCCTCATGCTTGCCTCCATTAAACCCCAACCTTCCCAGCTCCATCATTTTCTTTGTTCTAGTGTCTGAGGATTGCTTCGGTAGCCTTTCCTTTGCCTGGGTACAGTCCATAGGAGCCTGATGATTTGGCGCCCTCCAGGGGCACATTTGTCAGCCCCGTCCTACTCAGTGGTGAAGGGGAAGTGAATACCTGGCCTAGAAGAACCAACAGGCTTCCTAGTGTGACCTGGGATTTTATTTGTTTATTTTTCTTAATTTACTTTCTCCCTCCTTTTACTCCCTCCAGCTCTCCTGTACCACCCCTCTCCCACTCTCAAGTTGTTAACCTCTTCTCCTGTGGTAATTACTAGTCTGTGAGTGTGTGTGTGTGTGTGTGTGTGTGTGTGTGTGTGTGTTTGTTTAAAAACAACTCACTGAGTCTATTTTTGTTATCTGTGTATATATGATTTCAGGGCTGACCACTCTTCATTAGACAATAAATAAGGGTGTTCATCATTGGGCAAGACTAATTCTCCTTTGCCCAGTAGTCATTAGTTGACTGTCGTTCTTGGTCTAGGCATGGACCCCATGCCATTTCCCCTTCCCATGTTAATACAGTCATTGATGTTGTCATTGTTCCAATCTTGTCCACAAGTCATTTCTAGGAGAACTGCTTCACAGCTGACTTCTTGGTACTCTGGCTCTTACAAACTTTCTGCCCCCTCTTCTGCAATGTTCCCTGAGCCATAGAAACAGGAGCTGTGATGTAAATATATCCACTGGGGCTAAGTCCCCCACGATCTGTTTATCTTTTGCATTGTGTTTAGTTGTGGTTTCTGTGATTGTCTCCATTTGCTGTAACAAGAGGCTTCTTTGACGAGGGGTGGTAGCTACACTTATTTGCGCTGCTTTCTTATCAGAGAGGGTCGTGGGGAGGGAAGGGGAAGCCCCTGGTAGTTCTTGGTGTAACTGGCAGTATGAGACTTGAAATGCTGAGAAGTGACTAAAACCTAATTCTGTTCTCCCATAATCCTTTGATATCAGAGAAGTACCTTAGGGTTTTTTTTTTCACCTAAAAAATGGGGTTGATGATATATAATTTGAACACTTGGTATAGATTGAAATTGGATAACGATTCAGAGAATTGTGTGAAATTGTCCAGAGGTGCTCATATTCTTAGTCCCCAAATCTTAGGAGTAAGTCCTCGGTCTTTCTGGAGGTGAGGAGAGTGAAGACCAAGCAGGTGCCACTCCTAGGAAGTCATTCCCTATCTTGAAGATTGGAGCAGACCCAGAAATATTGGTCTGTCTCAGAATAGGGGGGTGGATGCTTAGGTCTGGTGGTCGGTGTGTGAACCTGAGGACCTCCACGGTGTCCTGGTCGCCAGTTCATGATGCAGACTGCCCAGCTTTACCATGGGCCTTGGGCCTGTGTGGTCCAATCAGATTGTTTGAATTTTCCCTGTGGCTTTAGGTGTCACATTCATTGCTTTGACAAAAAAGAAAAACAAAACAAAACAAAAACCTTGGACTTTATCTGTTCCTTCCCTGAAAATCAGATTGTGTTGTTTTCAAAGACAGTTTTCTAAAGGAAGATGTTAGTAAAGGGAAAATCCCAAGACTTGCCAACATTCTCATAGCGATGTTATCAGCCACCCATGTCAGCACTCCTAGAGAACGGTTTGTTCTCCTCCCACTCTCACTATCCGCGATGTGTCTCATGGAAGAGGATGGGAAGGCTCAGCTAGAACTGACCTGTGTAATGAAGAGCCCAAACAGCTTCAGAGTTGTTAAGCCTCCCTCGGCGGAGTCAAATCATCACTAGGACTTGGACCATCTGTGGAAAGATGAGCTGAGCCGTCTGCTCTTAGGCATTGGTGCCTTCCATCATAAAAATTGCAGACTATCAGAGCTAAAAAGAAACTTGAAGCTTTTGTCACTTCAGCTCCCTTCCCAGGACACACGTGAAAACTCAGTGCCAGACAGGCGGCGAGTTTCCCATGGTCACTAGAAAGGGAAAGCACCAGGGCTTAAACCTGAAGCTTTTGACTCCCCTGCACAAAACTGTCGTCTCATTAGCTGAAGGTGTCGAACCTTGAGGGATGAAGACGGAAGGATGTTCTCACCTATATTTACAAGCCCACAGAGGGGCTGAGCTAGGAAGTGGGGCAGGGGTGAGTGGCAGCCCTTTTATAGGCCAGGGCAGATGTTTGGGTCAGCCAGGAAACCTCTCTGAAGTTGGTGTCCTGGGAGGAAGAGAAAGCCTTTGGCTCTGGAACATCTCTTTAATGTGCTTTGCAGACCATTTAATCATGTGTATGTGTGGTCAGGTGAGCATGGACCATGAAAGTGTGTGTGTGTGTGTGTGTGTGTGTGTCCGCGCATGCTTGTTTTAGGAGTGAGCATATGTCTCCCTTGGCCTCGGTGCCAACCACACTTGCTCACTTCCACATTAATATTTAATACAGTGTTAGAAGGGTATGTGCTGGGTTCTGGGAAGAAATCTCCTGTTCTGTTTCTTGTGTATAGATGAGATGTGTTCTGTTTGCTTCCTGACTGCCAGGCTGGCCTCTCCCCTCCGCTCCCATGCCTTCCTGACACAATATTCTGTATCTCCTCTGGGACTGTAAGCTAAGATAGGTGCTTTCTCCTCTCTGTTGCTTATGGGCCTGGTATTTGTCATGGTGTCGGAAGACTAACTACTACAGGACAAGTTTGTGCTGGCATCTCAAGGAGGAAGGAAGTTCTGTGTGCAGAGGGACCATGGAGAGTATCGTGTGGCAGGAGGGAATGTAGTACAAGTGTGGATCCATAGGACCTTAGCGACTAAGAGACACGGTAGCTGAGAAAAGACAGCAGAAGTGGGCAGGACATAAATCACACACATGCTCATTTTAAAAGTTTTGAAGTTGGTCCTGGGAATCATGGTTGGCCACTACAGTGCTTTGAGCAGGATGTGTGGTGACCAACCTTGCTTTCAAACTGATGTTTCTCACTTCTGTCTGGGAGAAGAATTGGGCTGGGGGGTATAAGGTGTAAGCAGGAATAGGAGAGCTACTAGGAGGCTGGTGGAGTATAGATTAGGGTATTGGCCGCTGAGAAGGTAGGGTGATTTCAAGGGAAAAATCTCAAGGAGTAAATGGTGATATTGTTAGGAGCTAGTGCAGGAGCCCAGTGGAGAGAAATGACAGCCACCAAGAAAGACTCCCAGTGACCCCTGGCAAGAATGTCCTGGAGGTGACATGCGACAACTGTGCACATGTGGTTGTTGTCATTGGTGAGTGTCCCTGGCCTGGGCTGCAGTACTTCCCTTGTGTATCAATGTCTTCCCTTGTTGTCAACAAGGGAAACAGCATCGGAGGAGGGATTATTCATGTTGGCTCCTGGTTTCAGGGGCATCAGCCCATCTTCAAGTGGAGACAGTGGCAGAAAAGAGCAGTCTTTTGGTGGCGAAGAAGTAGAGAAAGAGAATACAAGGAGAAACCAGGGCAAGATGTCACTTTCAAGGACACAGCTCAGTGATCTGCTTCTTCTGCAACCCCCACCCCGCCGCCACACCAGTAAGGCCAGAATACTATGAATCCATCAAGAGATTAAACATTTAACTAGGCAGAGCGCTCATGATCTTATCTCTGGGGCCATCATCATAGACACACTTAGAAATATGTGTTATTGTTCTAGGCATTTCTCCCTCCAACCAGGTTGTCAATCAAGACGAACTCCCATCCCACATGATGTTGAGGATCTGGGAATTGATTTACCAATGCATCCCAATTCCTTCAGGGAATTGTTTTCATTCTGGATAATTCTATCAGACAGATCAATAGGTAGAGGTTTTAGTCAGAGACAAAGCTCAAATTAGAATACAAGGTTTCCAAGTGAACTATGTTTTATTTCTTTTCTGACGGATGTCCTTAGCTCCCACATTTATATCATAAGCAAAACACTGTGGCTAATGGGATTCTTGGAAAGAGAAGGGTATGTAAAGTTCATTTTTTCTGAGCTTTCACAGGGAAAGTAATGTTCTAGCAAGATAAAGGTGGGAAAAATAGGGTGGAACCAGCTTGCAGAGGTTGGAGAAAGGACTGTGATGAGGGGAAACAGCCCAGTGGAGTAGTTGAAGGGTATACCAGGTGACCTAGATGTCCCCAACTCCTCCAGCACATGGAGATACTTCTCCCCCTTTCATGGCCATTGCCATGAATCTGGAACCTCATCTCACCCTTGATTTCCTACCCAAAGTCTGTCTGGAACTTTTCTATAATTCATTCCACTTGTGTGATATATCCTGGTCACCTGTCATCTCCAAGCCTGGGCTCCCTTTCAGGGTAGATGCTACGAATTCATAATGGTGAGCTTAGCGGCTGCTATCCCTGTTCAGATATGTGGGGACAGTGGCTGTAGTGATAAGGGGAGCGGGCCCTGCTTTTCGTCCCGCCCAGCTCCCGCACNTTATTAACCAATGAAAGTAACACATAGACAGATGACCCTCCTACATCAAGTGGCCACTGCCAGAGTAAGAGTAGCCTACAGTTATGTAGCTGTACATAGCCTCCCTTTCCCAGGCCTGGGTAATGCTCATTCTGAGAAGAGTAAATTACAATAGTTAAGAAAATTTAGTGGAGGCTTAGAAATGACAAATATAAAGAAAAACTTGAAGTTAGATACAGGATGTGCTGTGTCCCAGACCTCGTCACAGGATTGTCTCTTAAGCATCTCTCTGACTAGAGCTTGGCAGAGTGCCAAGCACAAAAGCCATCCCACCTCCTTTTAACAGTGGATCCATCCTTATACCTCTTCCAATCAGGGTCCAAACCTCTGAGCTCTGCAGAGAGGAATACCAACAAGGAAAGGGACGTCTAATTTCTCATCCGGCAAGTCAGGAACTTGTATGGAACCACTCTGTCCTACCCACAGATATAAAGTTGAATAGACACATAATAAGCAGCCCTTCTTATATCTGTTGTAGATATGAGGCCATGAAGAGTACAGCTACCTTTAGAATGGAAAAGAAAAGCCAAAAAGTGGGGGTGGAGGGTACCAGAGAATCATAGAGCCAATGACCGGAAAGCAGTGCTGAGATAGGAAAACCTCAATGAGAACTCACAAGCATCAGTGGCTTAGGGTAGACAAACCAAGTTTTAAAGATCCCAGGGGTCCCCAATCATAGGAAGAGCCACACCAGTTTTGTGAGTTTGACCCCTAGATGTTCACTTACGTAATCAGAAGAAACCTCCTGATGCTGGAGAAAAACATTTTGAAATATCATATAGCAACTGATGGTTCTTAGACCAGGATCAAAATACAAAGGGGGTTTCTAGAGTGTAAGCCAATGAGGATATGTTGAAACTTATCAACCCTGAGAACGGAAAGAAACACCCAATTCCCGTCAATTATAGCCATCGCGTCACCTCCCCAAAGAGAAATGAAGCTGGACCACACTGCCGCAGTTCACAGGAAGTACAAGTTCAATTAAAGAATTGGGCCTGCCCCTAGGTCCAGCAACACTACAAGATGGTTTCCCTGCCACACCTTGCCAAGACACCACTAAGGGCCTGTTGGCCATGGTCCAGCTTGTTTAGTACATCACATCTGTCTGACAGAAAAAATTACAAAGCATATTAATAAGCAAAAGAAAAAGTAGGGAGTTCTAGGAGAGAAAGCATCAGCATCAGGAATGCGGGGATGTTGGGACTGTCAGATTGGGAGTGAAAACAACAGCGGTCAGTGAGGAAGGATTCTAATGTGGAAAGGAAGCCGTGGGTGGGACAGATGGGAACTGCCAACCAAGAGGAAACGCTAGAGATAAAAAGTACTAACAGATGAAGAATGCCTTTGATGGGCAGGGCAGGGCTGAAGGTTCAAGCGTAAGCTCGGTGGACACGCGCGTAGCTGACGATAAAAGGGAAAAGGACTGTGAAAATACCTAGAAGGTCTGAGAACTGTGAAGCAATTACAAGAAAACTTTCAGGCTTGGGAATACCAGAGGGAAAAAGGGGGAAAGAACAGAAGCAGTAGCCGAAGCCACCGTGACAGAAAATTCCTGCAAATCAATGCTGGATGCCAGAACCTTCCCTGCAGGCATATTAGCTTCAAAAGGTACGCGTTAAAATTTTAAGACCTTGAAAGAAACCCAAAGACAAAGAGATCCTGACAAGGAACACAGACAAAAGCTATACCCAGCTTCTCTTCAGAAACCACGTAAGCAAAGAGGGAAAGGGTACCAATTTAGAAATTTGAACAAGTTGCTATGGCTTACACATGGTTTGCTATGAGATTCCATGGGCTCCTGTGCTGAGATGTGGTCCTCTGAGTGACAATGTTAAGAGATGGTGGGGTGAAGTGGCATGTCCATAGGTCACTGGAGACACTACCTTGTGGTGATTTAAATTGTTCTCAAGAAACTCTTGAGTTTCACCCATGTGAAAGGATTGGGAAGAGTTAGGCCTGGGGCTACCCCTCAACCCCACCCCAATCCCCTGACCCCCACCTCTCTGGCTTCCATGGTCACTCCCTCTCATGCACACTTTTGGTTGTGAAGCCATAGGCCATGAGATCCTTACCAGAGCTAAGACAATGTTACAGCCAGACCTTCCAAAGCTCAAGAACTGTGAGTTAAAAGAGACTCTTTCATTTGTAAAGTGCTCAGGCTTGGGGACCTCATTATAAAACAAGCAAACAAACAAAACAAACAGGCTCATAGACCTGTTAAATTAACCTACAAAAAAGTGACTTTCCCAAGTGAACAGAAATCAAGAGTTTGTTGCAGATAGGCCTATCTAACAAGATATAGAGAATTTTTTTTAAGTTCTTTGAGAGAAGAAACATTAAATAGGCCAGACACACAGGTCTACATTAGCAGAGGAAGGTGCTGGGATGATAGGCATGCATCTCCGTGGCTCTTTTTTCTTGGTGCTGGGGATTGAACCTGAGATTTTATGCATGTAGACAAGTATTCTACCACTGAGTCATATCCTCAACCCTCTTATTTATTTTTATTGCTTTGACACACACTTTGTTCAAAATTGTAACTTCAATGCATTCTATTGTTTATGTTTCTACTTGTGCATATGTTTATACATGCATACTTTGTGTGCACATGCATTTTTTAAGGACCATGGCACAGAAACAGAAGGTAAGTTTAGAGTGTATTTGATTCTTTTAAAAATTATTTATTTGTATTTTATGTGTACTGGTGTTTTGTTCACAGGTATGCCTGTGTGAGGGTGCCTGATCGCTGGAACGGGAGTTACAGACAGGTGTAAGCTGCCATGTAGGTGCTGGGAATTGAACCTGGATCCTCAGGAAGAGCAGCCAGTGATCTTAACCACTGAGCACTCTTCCTGGCCCCAAGTATTTGATTCTTATATGAGACACTACCCATAAAATGGTAAAGTGTTATCTAAATGTGATACTGAATTTAGTAAAGACGTGTATTGCATCCTCTAGGACAACAATATATNATAATACAGTAAGACAGAGGGAAGCAATTGTTTGAAATGCTCTGTTACAGATACCAAAAATCAGAAGAGTGGAAGATAAAAATCATGAGAAAGGCAGTTGGTAGAAAACATTAACAAATATATAGATAAATATCCAACTATACCAGTAAAAATCTTCCGTGGCAGTGGTCTAGTTATAATAATTAAAATAAATTCTTGTATGGGATCAGAAATTAAGACCCAATTATATGTTGTCTAAAACAAATCCACTTAAAGATGAAGCCACGTATAGGTCCGAGGCAAATGGGTGGAGATCAATTTGTCACACTACCTCTAATTTAAAAAATAAAGTAGACATCAGAGCAGGAAGCTTTATCAGAGACAAAATGGACAGCATGTCATTACCAAAAAGTTTATTTTTCAAGAAAAGATAATCCATAGTGTATTCGCAGTCTGCAAGAGAGTCGAGTTATGTGAACCAAGAGCTGATTGGAGAGGTGCATCCACCCTTGCTGTTGGAAACTTCAACACCCGACATCAGTAAAGGATGCACCCCGATGGCAGAAAATCAGTAAGGCCAGAGTTGAGTTCAACAGTACCATCCATCAGCTACCGAACACTTCATCCAACACAACACTGAACACATTCTTTTCAACCTAGTAAGGAGTAGTCATCCACATGGACCATATTCTGGCCCATCAAACACATTTTTTAAGAAACTTGAAAGAATGCTAACCATACAGTGTTTCCTCTCAGACCTCACAACACAATTAAACAGAAAGCAATTAGCAAAAAGAAAGAAAGAAAATATCATAATATTTAGATAATAAACATACTTCCAAATGACCTATAAATAAATGAAAGACTGCATTGCAAGATAAATTTTAAGATTTGAAATTAAAGGGAAATAAAAACACAATTTACTTAAAATTGGCCCAATGCACTGAAAACAGTGTATCATTTTAAACGTGTTTATTATAAAAGGAAAGAGAGAGAATTAGTTGTCGGCTTCTGCTGTGGGCAACTAGAAAAGATGAGCAAATTACATCCAAAATAAGTGTGAGGAAATAAATCAAACTGTAAACAAGAATTAAAAAATAGAAAATAGGAAGCCAATACAGAACAACAGCAAAATTTGGTTATTCGGAAAGATCAATGAAATCAGGTTATACGTGGTGATTGCTCTTGACTATCAAATTGATTGGGTTGAGAGATACCCTGGGGGTGGGATAGGAAAACTTATTTCTGGTTATATCTAAAAAGAAGTATCTAGAAATCATTAATTAAGGGGAAAGAATGGTCCTGGAGATGATTAATAGAGGAAAAAAGAAGAGAACCTGTAAGAATAGATACTCCACCACCACCACCCCGCTTCCTGGCTACCATGACGTGAACTACTTGACTCAGACACATCCTCCTTACTGTGATGCTCCAAACCATCTGAATCCATGAGCAGAACTACGTATTTATTACAGCAATTAGAAATTAGACAAAACACCACCTAAGCTATGCAGAGTGGGTGGAGGTGATAAGACTATTACTGCCAGATGTGAGACAACATGGCTAAAAATGTCACCCCTTTGAAAGAATCAATGAGTGATAAACTAAAAGAAATCAATTGTTTCCTTAAAAGATGCAATCAGTTAGCCCCACACACACAGGAAGTTATAAATAACTTGAAAAGTTTTACTCTACTTGAGAAATTTAACAACAACAAAAAAAGAACTTTCTAAACCAGAAAGAATTATGCCCATAATGGTTCACTGGTAAACTCTCCCACAGACTGAAGGAAAATTATCAATTATATACTGATGTGGGATTCCCCTTTTATTACCATTGGTTAATAAAGAAGCTGCTTTGGCTTATGGCAAGGTAGAGCTAGGTGGGAAAACTAAAGTGAATGCAGGGAGAAAGAAGGCGGGGTCAGGCAGAAGCTTTGTAGCTGCCGAAGGAGAAAGACGCCAGAACATTACCTGTAAGTCACAGCCTCATGACAATACACAGATGAATAGAAATGGGTTAATTTAATATGTAAGAGCTAGCTAAGAATATGCCTAAGCCATTGGCCAAACAGTGTTGTAATTATTATAGTTTCTGTGTGATTATTCAGGTTTGAGCGGCCAGAAAATGAAAGAACAGCTTCCGCTTGCAGTATACAATTTTTTTTAAATTTATGTTTTATTTATACAGTGTTCAGTCTGCAGGCCAGAAGAGGGCACCAGATCTCATTACAGATGGTTGTGAGCCACA
>LOEQ01005674.1:196589-215191 GCA_001685075.1 Bramus lutescens
ACCTCTGGAAGAGCAGCCAGTGCTCTTAACCTCTGAGCCATCTCTCCAGGCCAGTACACAATTTCTTTCAAAAGAGAGAAGGAAAGGTATGCTTCCTGACTCATTCCATGAGACTTGCATATCCTGAATCCCTAAACTAGAGAGAAATACAGGTTGAACAGCCCTGATTCAAAAATCTCAAATGTTCTGAAATCAGAAACATGTTAAACGCTGACATGCCCCTCAAAAAGTGTGAGACTGTGGAACAGTCTGGATTTGAGGGGTTTGGTTTAAAATACTTTAAATTCATGCAAATATCCTACAATCTGATACATTCTGAAATCTGAAAAACTAGTTGTTCAAAGTATTTCTGATAAAGAATATTCAGTCTATATTGTAACAGAAAACGACATCAGAGATCTCTTTCCTAGGAACACATGCAGGTGGCTCTCCAAGAGCCCCTGCCTGACAGGATATGCAAGAGTTCCACATTTAGACCCCAGAGTAAAAGGCCACTGTATCATAGGCTCAGTCATAAAACTATACAAGTGGATCCAACACCCATTCATGATGGTTTAAATCTCGGAGTACTAGGTATAGAAGGGGAATACCCTCAGTTTACAAAAGGAAATATGCAAAAAAAAACATAGCAAATATCACTTTAATGGTTAAGGCCCTCAAAGCTTCCTCACCAAGGCCAAGAACAAAGCAAGGCTGTCTCCTTCTGCACTGGTCTCCCGGTTGTCAGGAAGTCCTAAACAACACAGTAAAAGAATTAGAAGTATCCAGACCAGAAAGAAAGAAAGGAAACTGTGTTCATAGGTTATGTGATTGTCTTTATAGAAAACCTGAAATGACAAAAATATGCTGGCAAGTGATGGTTCCACGTGAGCAGAATATAAGATTAACAGCAAAAGCTGCCACTCTCAGACATAACAAAAGTAAATAAGCAGAGTTTGAGGTAAGAGAGAATACTATTTGAACTGACATTGATAAAAAGCAATATCTAGGAGTAAATCTAGCAAAATGTATACATAATCTACATGCAAAAAACTTGTAACTCAAAATATTAAAGGGCAAAAAAAAATACGGGGAGAAGAGAACCTCATGTTCATGGATAAGATCTGACATTAATTAAGGGTCAGTTCTCCTCTTGTATTCCAAGTAAAGAGCAAGCAAATTCTTCTGTAGAAATAAACAATGAATTCTACAGTTTTTATACAGAGAGGGGAAAAAAAAACAACCTCAGGAGAGCCAAGACAGGAGAACAAAGTTAGGAAACAGATGCTATCTAATGTCAAGACAGTGCGTAGCTGAAGTAATGAAGGTAGTGGGATACCAGGGGAAAAAAGACAAATCAACTGATGGAGCAGAGCAGAAAGGTCAGAAATGCATCATGTCGATACGATCTACTGAAAAGGAGAAAAAGCAGTACAATGCAGAATCATCCCACAGAGCCCCTGGGACAACTATGCAGCTGCACCCACAACACCACACAGTATTCACTTAGACCAAAAACACAAGCATACACAACACACAGTGCACCCACACATCACACACAAATATACCACATGTACTCTCACAACTTATCATATACACATACAGAGAGAGAGAGCAACACCACATACAAGTTCATAAGCGCATGCCACACATGTGCAACCAAACAAACACACATCACATACATAGACATAATACACAAATACACACAACAAGCAATATATAAACACTCTGACAATACACACACCCACCATATACCACATATTGCACATAAACACACACATCACACATAAATATGATATATAGAAACATAGAAAAGAGTACACAGACACACCACACATAAGACATACTCATATACATGCAACCATGCACACACATCACATATAGACATAACACATACAACATACCTGACTACACAAGCACAGAAGGAACAATACATAAACATACAGCACACACAAATATACCACACACAAACACATGCAACCACACAGGCAAAGCAATTACATTACACACAAACGCACAAAGACACACAGATACATACATCACACAAACACACACACCACACATTACACACATACACACTAAATACACACACACAAAATGGAAGATTCTAGAAAAAAGATCCCAAGCCCTTCACAAAATGTAGGTGAAGTAGCTTATAGACTGGAATGTAAAATACAAACCTGTCCTCAAAGATAATATCTGCACGAACCTAGGTCACTTTGGGTCTAGTAGTGATTTTGTAGACATAACAAAGGCACAATTCCCAAAAGAAATAACAATAAAATAGTTTTGGCTAAAATAAAAATATCTGCCCTGTCAAATGAGTGAGAAGATGTCCCTGCTAGAGACAATATTTGCAAAATCATGTCTAACAGGGGGCTGCTGCCTACAACACACAGGAAACTCTCAAGTCACAACAGTAAGAAAACAATCTAGTTTAAAAATGGATCAAAGACTCGACAGAGATTAATCAAAGTCCGCACACAAATGGCACATAAGAAAGATACTCTCTACCTGCTATAACCAGAGACATGTAAACTGGAACAGAGCTGCTGTAGCCATTCGCCCAGTCCGGAGCGTTGCCACCAACAGCTTGGGGAGGTCATGAGGCAGCAAGCAGCAAGCCTCCTCTTTTGCTGGGGGAAATGTGAAATAGTGTGACTGCTTTGAAAGACAGTGTACACACAAACACCATACAGTCCAGCAAGGGTACTACTGGCTACTTACCAGGGAAGCTGTAACAGGTAAGACAGGCATGGTGACGCTTAGAAAACATCTGAGTTTGCTTTCTATTCTGTAATAAAAATGCTGATCAAAACCAACTTTGGGAGCAAAGTTTGATTTGGCTTACATTCCATGTCATATTCCATCACTGAGGGAAGGCAGGGCTGGAACCCAGAGGCAGGAACTGAAGCAGAGACCATGGAGGAACAATACTTATTGGCTTGTTCTTCATGACTTGCTCAGCTACCTTTCTTATGTGACCTTGGACCAGCTACCCAGCAGGATGGAACTGCCACCACACAACAAGATGGGCCCCTTCACATCAACCAGAAAAATGCCCCCATAGTCTTGCCTACAGGCCAATCTGATGGAGGTATATTCTCAAACAAGGTTCCTCTTTCCAGAAGACTAGTTTGTGTCAAACTGGCAAAATAATAATAATAATATTAATAATAATAATAATAACCAGCACATTAAGTTTGAGCCAGCCTTGACTATAAGAAAGAAAAAAGGAAGGAAGGGAGGGAGGGAAGAGGAATGAAAAAAGAAGGAAGGAAGGAAGGAAGGAAGGAAGGAAGGAAGGAAGGAAGGAAGGAAGGAAAGACATACAAAAACCTGCATGTGGTTATTTACAGCAACTTCATTTATAACTTCTAAAACTTTGAAGGAGCCAACCAAGATGTCCTTTTGTAGGTAAAGGGAAAAACTATGGTACAGACAATGGAATGTTATTCATTGCCAAAAAGGAACAATTGAGCCATGGGCAGACATGAAGGAAATCAAATGTATGTTATGGAGGAAAAGAAGCTAGTCTGAAAAGGCTCTAATCTGCCACTCTCTGAACACTGAGGAAAAGACAGACGTAAAGTATGGCAGGAATAGAAAGTCAATAGTGGAGCATGTTCAGGGCAGCAAAGTTACTCTGGTCTTTCCTGTAATGGGGAATGCAGGTCATTCATTGTACATTGATTAGAACCATAAGCTGTATGCCACCCAGAATAAGCCTGAATGCAAACTGTGGGTTTGGGGTAATAATGAAATGGAACGTAGGCTAAATAATTTGGACCAGATGTACCCTTTGGGGAAATGTTGACAACTGGAGGCAATTCATTCAGGTGTGGAGGCAGCAGACACACAAGCGTCTCTGAGCTTTCCTTTCAATTTAGCAGCGAGCCTAAAATTGCTCTAAAAATTTCCCATTTTTTAATACGGCCATGGAAAGCATGTTTTAGAGTCGCAGCTCTGCCCACAGACAGAATTTTCTATTGTGAAGCCAGAGAACAGTTATTCTTGCCAAGCTCATACTGTGCGCTGAGAGTTCTTGCCTTGTAAGACTGAAAAGCCCCAAACAATGTTCCCAGCTCTTTCCATCCTCCCTCCAAAGTCACCATAGGCCCCCAGAGGTGAACCTCCAAAATAGCTTCCAGGAAGAAAATAGCATGCCTGAAGTTTGAAAGGGTCGTTTCTCTTCCACATCTACCTAAGGGCAGTTAGAAAACCACCAGATTACCAACTCAGTTAGGGCACCTTCTTCCCCAGCATGTAACCAGAGAGAACAGGGCTTGCCATTGAACAGTACAAAGGGGTCTTCAGGATCCTCATGGGCTCCTCCGTTCCTAGTTGTCAGGGATGCTCCTGCAGACGGTGATTTAACAGAATGGCAGCCTGAGCCTGAGGAACATTGGCTCCGTAGTTCCGTGCTCAGCTAGGCTTTTAAGCACTAGGGTTTCCCATCTTGAACGTTGCTTTAATTCATGCCTGACTCTTCTAGAAGACTGAGGGGGTGTGGGTTCAGTGACCTATATACTCTTGGTATAATGAAGCTGGCAGGATCCGAAGAGCTCACTGAGCACATGGAAGAAATGAGACACCTAAAACTACCCAGCTAATCAGAGGCAAAGTTTATTCATGAACTACCCACCTAGGAGCCTCACGTCATCACCCAGCCCAGCCTACTGCATTCCACAGCTCATCTGAGTTCTCGGATGCCTAGGAATTCCACCTAAATGCTATCCAAGCCTCCTACTTTAGAATTATTTTCCATCCTCCCCCAAATTAGAAGGCTTGCATTTGTCAGCACTCATGCAGTCAACACATGCATCACTTTGTTCTCAGTTGGAAAGTCTAAGTCAGTTCCTAGGACAGAGTGATAGGCAGCATAAACGAGGGTTAGCAAGCTGAGAGCCTGGAGAAGGTGGCCCTGAACAGCCCCATTTCAAAAGAGAGACTATGTCTTTGTGAAGAATCTCTTGACCAAGGGAAGGCAGAGTGGGAGTGTATTTCTTCCGGGTCACTGCGTGGTAGAGCATCTCAGATCCTGCTGCTATTACAAGAGAACGAATCCTTCAAGACTGCTGGAGATGGACTCTTTCTTCTGTGACTGGAAATTGTGTCACCATTTTTGAATTGTGTCGTTATTCTATAACTTGTAAGATCTGTCTCTTAGTTTAAGTTTTGAGTTCAGATGCTTCAAATAGCAGTGCTGGCTGTAGCGTATAAAATTATCAGTTCTCTGGCTCTTTTAATCAGTTCCAATCTTCAGTACAGGAAAATGAACTTTTTCCTCATTGATTTCTGTCCCCTGGCTATTTTTTTTAATTGTAAACACAAAGAGACTTTGTTTGTTGAATATCTAGTCATTTCTACCCAGTGTTGCCTTGTCACTAATTGTATGCTCAGGAGATGGATGGCCCGTGTCGCTTTCCTAATTCATGATACACTGTCACTAGCCTATAAATAATTAACAAAAGGGGACTTTCCCAGAGACGGAAACTGTCATGTCCATTAGATTTAAGTCCTCTTTCAGATCCCTTCCTGTAACTTTTTATTGAAATTTTACTATGTAGAATAAACTTTTGGTAAGGCAATAAAATGATACTAATTCAAATAGTAGGCACGTGGGAGTGAGGAGGCCAGTTAGAATAAATGAAAAATAATGATTATGGGAGGGAGATTTATCCCTGCAAAAATTACCATGAATCTCAACTCCTGCTAAAATCATTTCCGGTGAGGTTCGCTTGGCTACCAAGAGGGACTCACTCCAGCCTAAGCTGAGGGACATGGGTGGGTACAGCAGAGGCTCTTGGTGGACTGTCTGGGACTCCTCAGCATTTACTGATATGTTTGTGCTGAAGGCTTCACAACAGAGGCCCACCAGGGTGCCAACTCTGTCCTACGACGTCTACATTGGACAGATACAGAGAAAGCTAACAGCTCTTGCATAGGAGCCCCTCTGGCAATGGAAGATAGGAACTGATTCATCGCCAGCCTGATGGGACAACTCTGGTCACCTCCTCTATCATCTCTATAGTGAGGTGATTTTCCAGTGGCCGGCAGCCAGAACATCCCGCATGGCGCTGGTTTTATTTTCTTCCTCATTTGGATTTCTAATGATCTTGGGACCATCTGAGTCCACCTGAAATAATCATCTCTAGGAAAACCCACTGAGACTATACAGAAAGTAAGGGGGACTCCAAGAGATGACCTTCCTGAGCATATAAATAAAAGCAGCAGAATAGAAGGTTCTTGAACATGAGAGGTTTCATGGCCTCAAATGTGCAAAGCTCAGGTTCCAGGCAAATCAACAGCCACTAAAGCCATCCCAAGCCTGTGGCATCTGGGTCATCTGTCTTGTGAACCTGGAGAATGAATTTTATAGACAATCGAAGGGTGAGTTTAGAAAGGGGGGTTATTATAGGAACGTGGGTGGGAGCGCAAGAGAAAAAAAGATAGAGCTCCTACATGACAGAATGGGGTCCCCAGGAATGGCTCACCACCTAGCTGCTTGATCTAGGGCCTTTTAGGGTCCCCAGGAATGGCTCACCACCTAGCTGCTTGATCTAGGGCCTTTGTTAGGCCTACTTGAGGTAGAAACTGGGGTGAGACATGAGGGCCTGGGCTAGTAAGTCTTGTCAGCCCACATGCAACATGTCCACGTGCCACTCAGGTTGGGTCATGTGACCACATACAACCTCCATGAAGCAGGACTCATTTAAGGTGTGTAAAAGAGGGGGAAAAGGAACAAGAGTTCTTTTTGTTACTTCTGGGTCCTGTCCAGAACAGAACCAAGGATGTTTCCAGCCAAGGATGAGAATTCAGGTCCCTGTCTCTGGACTTCTCAATCAGCTTCAACTCTCTCCTCTCATCCTAAGGACTAGGATCACATATATGCAGGTAGATAATGAAGCCAAGACATCTGTGGCGAAATGGCACTCTACATCGGTCATCTGTGAGAAAAGCAAAAAGTTTCAACATGCTGATAGGTTCACAGTGTTTTCTTTGTAAGTATGAGAACGTTTTCTAAATGAGTCTTTTAAAAGTGCCAACCCCTGTCTTTAAGGTCTGCCCTCCCCTCTGCCTCTGCCTCAGCATCTCCAGGACCACTGTCTCTGTCAGTCACTTGGGGAGGTGAGGACGATCCCTATGTTCTTGGGGCAGTGCCTGTCACACTCATGCTGACGTGTTATTTTCGCTCACAATTCTGAGTTTGTTGATTTCCTCAAGTTACATGGGAACATAGATTAGAAATTTAGGAACTCACGAGCGTCTCCAAAATCTGTTTTCTCATCCTTGAAACTTTTCTTTTCTTTTTTCCTTCTTGGTTTTTCAAGACAGGATTTCTCTGTATAGACCTGGTCATCCTGGAACTCACTCTGTAGACCAGGCTGGCCTTGAACTCACAGAGATCCACAGGCCTCTGCTTCCTGAGTGCTAGGATTAGAGGCGTGCGCCACCACTGCCTGACTGTACCTTTTTAAAAGCCTCTATCTGCTTATTCCTCTTACTTATCAGTCTCTGTCTTGTTACTTTTTCTTGCTGTTCCACCACTTGTCCAAACAGAGTAGAAGCTAAGCATTTTTCTTATGTCTTTAACTATAAAGGGGAATGAGAATTATTTCACTGAGCTTGTCTGTTAATCAGACTGTAGCAAGAAGGATGCTCACCCCTCCAATATGGGTTAGCAAGGGTGGTGGTAAAGGACAGGTCCAAACTGAGAGGGGTAGACTTAACATTTATATAAAAACTATATAACAAATATTGAAATCATAATTTTTTATTAGCATGTATTCTATGAGCATATGATAAAATTCTAAAGTGGCAATTAAGGTCATTTGCAGAGTGATGACATCTATCTATCTATCATCTACTATCTATCTATCTATCTATCTATCTATCTATCTATCTATCTATCTATCTATCTATCATCTCTCTCTCTCTTTCTGAGACAGGGTTTCTTTGTGTGGCCCTGGCTATCCTAGAACTATCTCTGTACTTTAGACGCCAGACTGGCCTTGAACTCACAGAGATCCAGCTGCCTCCTCCTTCTGAGTGCTGGGATTAAAGGTGTGCGCCACCACTGCCTGGCTATAGTCTTTAATACAAGAACCTTCTTCTTCAGTTTCTTCATTGGTAAATAGGTCCTGAATTTGGCCAAAAATAATATCTAGTTAGTAACGTTTAATTCTACTTTCTTTCCCATATCAGCTCTAGTGATTTTCAAGCATCTCTCTGGTTCGGGGGCGGTTGTATTTCCAGTTCATTTTTATAGCCTACATGTTGCTGAAAGTGAAACTTGAGACACAATACAAAAGCCGGAGTTTATCCAAACACAGTATGAGTCAGATGTGTGGCATCTGCGTCAGCGACATTGAAGTGAATGTCATCGTGCTTCAGTCAAAAGTGGATAAAAGGCCTGAAAACGACGACTTCACTGTCTGGAGGGCACAGACTATCTGATTCTATGTGCATGCATATGTCAAGGAAGGTAATTTCTAAACATGCAGCGGAAACACAACCCTGGAAACACTCAGAGAACTCTGCCGGGCAGTAGAGCTATGGGCTTTTAGAGGTCGTAAATAGAAGTGTAAGACAGGAATCGCCTGATTGGCTGCAACTGTACTTCTGCCTAATTTGGGTATGCCTTGATGGGTTGGTTGCCTGTGACTGACTAATGTTCAACTGTTTGTGATTAGTTGAAATCAGGCTGTTTCTCTCTCTCTCTCTCTCTCTCTCTCTCTCTCTCTCTCTCTCTCTCTCACACACACACACACACACTGCTAAGTTAGGTTTTAGTTTGTTTATATTGAGTTAGGTTGCAGTTTGTTAAGTAGAAGTTCAGATACACAGACGACCTCAGGCTGGTGACCTCCTGCCTTTTTAAACAAATGTGACTTTAGCTTGCTGCTTTTCCCAAAACTCGAGTAGAAAGTTAAGCATGAGAAACTAGTATGTACAAACTGTTCTTTCCATGTGTGTGCACATTGTCAGAGAAGATCATTCTAAAACATTTTCATGAAAATGAAAAATACTGGCTGGCTGTAGTAGCTCATGCTTTTCATCTCAGCACTCAGGAGGCAGAGGCAAGTAGATCTCTGTGGGTTTGAGATCAGCCTGGTCTGTATAGCCAGTTCTAGGCCAGTTAGGGTTACATAGTGGCATAGTGAGACCCTGCCTCAAAGACAAAAAAAAGTATTGCTTGTAAGGTTTACCACTTGTATATTGGGGTGAGGCTGTAACAGGAGAAAGCGAACACAGAGTACCATCCATATGCCAGGGACCTCCTGCGCATGACTCCAATCACTCAGCTTGTTCACATGACTCACCCCAGAGTTATGTGGTTCCAAAGGCATCATGGTGCTCTTGCTCCTAATTAAATTAACTCATTGCCCATCTTTGGCCAGCGAACTAATGTAAGGAGGCAGAACCACGGATGTGAGTGAGTCCATCTTCAGCTATAGTGATGTGGATGTGATGATTCCCTTTCTGTTGCTATTTGTCACCTGTTTGAATTTGTTCCTTTTTGAGATGGCATCTCGCTATGTAACCTGGTCTAACCTCGAACTCACAGAAATCTGCCTACCTCTGCCTCCCAAGAGATGGGATTATAGGCATGAGTCACTACACCAGGCTAGGCAAGCACTCTATTCCTGAGCTGTACCACTAGACTGTTTTTAATTTTGAGACTAAGCTTCATTAAATTGCCCAGGCCGCACTGCACTTGGGGCATCCTCCTGCCTAAACTTCTTGGGTAACTAGGATGATAGGCCCATTTTACCAGGCTTAGCTTCTCTCTTTTCCACACAGATGAACTCTCCAAAATTCAGCTTCAGTATACTCAAGACTTTCGGCATCCTAGCTCCCCACCCCCAGCCCATATCCCTGATTTTTCTTGATTCAGGGGCCTTGTTGTTGAATGACTCCCATAGCCTCATGTGTTTGAACGCTTAGTCATCAGGGAACGGCACTCCTTGAGAAGCATGAGGAAATGTGGCCTTGCGGGAGGAAGCGCATCACTTCCTGGAGGGTGGGCTTTGAGGTTTCAAAAGTTCAAGCCAGGCCCAGTGTCACTTTCTCTTCCTGCTGCCTGTGGATCTCAGCTGCTTCTTCAGTGCTATGTCTGTCTGTGTAGCCCCACATCTGCCTTGGTGCCATCATGGCTCCTGCCACAATGATAATGAACTAAATCTCTGAAACTGTAAGGAAGCCCCAGTTAAATGTTTTCATTTATAGGCGTTGCCATGGTCATGGTGTCTCTTCACAGAAGTAGAACACTGATTATACAAGCCTTATACTTTTAGCTGGAATTGCTCAGAGTGTTTAAACCCACTGTGAAACAATAGCCCAGAATCTAAGGCTATATGATCAGTAAGTAATTGAGCCTGAGGGCTGGCCCTGGGCCCTATGCTTCCTTTTGTCTTTGACTTCTTGACATGCCAGGAACCAGAAAGACTATATTTTACTGTAGTGTCCCACTGGTTGGGACTCTTTATTTTATTCTCAAATTTCAGTAAAACAACTGACTTTTAAATATACCAGACTAATTTGGGGTTTCTTACACCTGCAGGCTTGCTGCTTGGAGAGCTGTTTTCAGTCCAGGTAGGGACTCTGTCTTTGCCCATGAATGTCACAGAGTAGAGTCTACTCTGACTGCCAATATACCATTGTTAAGTGGAGATGTATAAGGATGTTCCTGTGGGAGGGACCTCCTACTCATTCCTGCCTATTGCATTTTGTTTATCAGAGCAAGGTTTACATGCAAATATCCTCATCGGTGATGAGTAGGTGTGAAATAAACAAGTAAACAAATCATGGTCATGCTCATTACCAACGGCTTTACCTGAAATATATTAAATGCCATTTCTTAGGATCTAATACAGTTAGCAAAATTTATCTGCATGCTCTCCTTCCCCCAACCCTTGCCGGTTAAGGACTAATGAAATGCCACTTATTTAATGACACCTGCCGACTATTTCCACTGCATTTGGGAACTTACTCATGCAATCATCTTTCTTTAATTATCTCACTCCAAAGAATATTTCAAAGTCTTTCCAAGACCTTCTGAAGTTATTATTTCACTTTTGAATAAGATTTACTCTTCCCCTCTAGACACATAATCTCTAATCACTTTCTTCAGAATAAGGTTGACACTTCATTTGTCTCCCAAGCAATAAGACACGACTACCTCTGTGCATAATGAAAGACTCTGAAGCCTAAATTTATTGTGAAGCACATAGCAAAACTAATTGCATGAACCACAGATGTCTAATCAGTATAAAAATTAGAATTTAGACACTCATTTGAATGATAATACCAGAAAGGACTTGGAGATCATTTGTTATCAGCTCAGCTTACAGATGAGAAAAGTCAGTTCTGAAAAAACTAAGTAACCTTTGAAGGTCATGGCCTTGCCTCTGACAAAGACTGCTGCCCACATTCTGTGGCTCAGGGACTTCACACTGCGCTGAATTTTCTTAAGCTGGGTTACTTTCTCAAACACTTCCCATTTCAAACAATGATTGACGAGATTTTTTTTTAATGTACTTGAAAAGAATTTTTAATTACTTTGTAAGTCACTCACATTTTAAACTTTGTGGCCTGACCAGATCGAGTGCCATCCGGGTACACTGGAAAAGATTTGTGTCTTATCTGAATTCCTAAGTGGCATCTTTACCTGCCATGTGGACAGGTGTGTGTGTCTTCCTATCTAACATTACACTCGCCTATGTCCATATCTTCCGCTGACTTCGAGAAACTCCCCAGGGACTACTGTGAGGTTCCGTGGCAATTTCACTGTTTCTTCTCACCCTTGCTGCACACACTTTAAAACTTTTCATACAGAATTCTGACAGTCTCTAGAATAGCATTGTGGGGACATACTGTCTATTTAACAAATAAAACGGTAGTCACAGACGATCTCCAGGAATGTGTATCTGGATAATGCCATGGCATTTTTCAAGCCAAGTGCAATGAAGCTTGAATTGCAGCACAAGCTAGTGGGGTATTTTAAATAATTAAGGAATTTAAATTTATTTCTCTTCTGAAATGGCAGTTTTAAGGGAAGTTTAATTAAAATTACATTTTTTTATTATTGTTCCTCTAAAATTAGGAATATAAACTAAGACTCCATTGCAGTCACCAAGGGGGGAAAGAAGAAGATTGGATAATATTATTTATTACACTCTAGCTGTGTTATGTCTTCATCCACTCGTTTGACCAGGAGGTAGTACAGGGGGATGTGGTAGCTTCACTGGAAATGAAGCTGTATGCTCTGGGCCACTGTGGGAGCATACAGAGAAATAGCTCCTCTCCATCCTAGGGACAGCAGACCAAGATCACAGGAAGGAGTGGCCTCCTAGCTGAAGGCAGAGGGACGAGTGAAAGCCAGGCTGCAGCAGCAGCAACGGTAAGAACATTCCAGATAACAGAAGTACATATGCAGACTCCCAGAGCAAGAGAAAACTTGCTGCAGCTACCTAGAGAGTTGCAGGAGGCCCAGGGCATAGAATGGCGTGAATTTCAATGATAGCTCCATGTTAAGGATAAGCAAGTGACTCTTTTAGTTTAATCAAACAGGAAACAGAAAATTTAGTTTCTGCCATGTGCTTCCCCAGTTTTCCAACAGAAGCATCAAATCTTAATTTTTAGGAGATATATCTGTTTCTAAATGTTTGTGACAATGTGTAATGCAATAAAATGTTGTGCTGGCCAAATGTAACTGAAGACTCGCTTGTAATCAGGAGCAGTCAGTCTCAAGGTGTGGTCCAGAGGCCAGCATAAGGTCACTGCTGACATCTCAGAGAGGGGAATTCTCAGGCCTGGCCCGATGCCTTAAACAGCAAAAACTTTATGATACATGGAACTCGGAGATCTGATTTCACAAGCCCTTCAGGTAATTCTGGTGCAGTCGATACTTGCTTCCTGGCAGACATTTCTCACTGATGACTTGAAATTTGAGTACGCTCATGCCATTTTGCCAGTGGCATTTGGAAAGGGTTTTGCCATGGTTCAATCAGACTAAGGTGCCAACAATGGTTTCACTTGTCTTGGGTGTTCCTCTCTTTAGCTTTAGGCCATGTTTCATATCATCCACTTAACATTCAAATTCCTCTTAACAGCCCCAAAGAAACCCTCTCGAGGCCCCTCTATACCTTCAGCACTTGGCTACTCATCCTATTCACACCATCAACAGTGACAGGCACAGGCTAGACACAACCACACTATCCACATGGAACAGAGTTGATAATTTCCAATGATGCAATGGTATAGTCACCAAGTGGAAAGAATGGTGTGCTCTTCATTGAGTGATGGTGTTTCTCTCCAGAATGTGTGTGCTACTGTATATAAAGTAGGCATGAAGAAAAAAATATTTGAGGGACTCAACAGCACCATCAATAGTAACCAAGTTATTATTTTATTACTAAGAAACAAATTTTTGCCAGTTGAAATTGTGGCAACATAGATTGAAGGACATTGAGTCTTTTAAAGATGCAAGAAAACCCTGTGGGTTTAGTATTAAATACTTCTGCATAAATATGTAAGCATGGGCCATCTTGTTACTACCACTTTTCAGAGCCTTGGGGGACTAAGCTGCTGTGACCCAGTGGGCCTCTAACTTTGGACACCACTGTCCCTATCAAGCATACATATCAAGCTTGCACTGCTTGCCTGCCGGTTTGGAAATCACCAGAAGGGAAACATTTGAAGGAAAACCAGGTTGTGATTTTTCATATACTACTGAACCCAAACCAGACACCAGGTTAGCCCTTGCCAGGTTTTATAAGGCAAACCAAGAGCACAGCACCAACTGGGCGACAAGGCACACCACCAGAGTCTTACTTAACCTTGGTGGCTACCACATCAGATCATTGAGAAGGCTTCTTGATCAAGGGGTAAGGGAAAGAATACTGGAGCGTGCAATAAATGAGGTCCTCCTAACTTCAGAGGATGTACAGGACAGACACATGAGTGCTGGCACTTGGTCTTTGCTCCACATCAAACACAGGACTCATTGTAAGAAGCCCTCGATGTGTGTTTTAAAGAAGGGCCACCAAAGGAGAGACACAAACTGCAAAAGCACTTTGGCAAAGTGGGAAGAACATTTGGAAGTGGTGGAAGCTGGTCCTGACTCTAAGGAAGCTCTCCTTATCCACATGGGTTATTAAGGACTTTGACTCCTATACATGTTTCCAGAAAATGTGGAAAGTCACCTGGGCTGATTCAAATGCCACTGATGGAAAGTGTTGGGAAACTGGACACCCAACACTGTTTTCAACTACCGTGACTTATGACATTTTGTGTGGACAGAATTTTCTGGAAGTGGCACTTACATACACAGGGAGCCCATGCTTGAATCTGTGTAGTAACTGGGTACTACACAATCCTGGAGTTCTAGTTCTACAATTTAACCTCCCTAAACAAACAAACGCAAACAAAAATCACATTTGTAAGTTAAGAAATCTCTAGGAGTCCTTAAGTGTGAATTATTGTCATAGACTTCCTTCTCGAGGAGAGCGTCTCCCTGGGGTCACACTCACTGCAAACACTGTGCATCTGAAGTCCACTAAAGGGACAAACAATGGCATTTCTACCAAAGCACAGCAGATACCCAAGTTTGAACCTCGCCACCAATGAGCTCGTGTCTCCTTTAAGGGTCACTCTCCCCCAAAACTGCCACTGTGAGAAAGTTTCTTGAGAAGACCAATGGAAGAGAGAAGCCTCTGCTGGGGGACTCAAGGAACTGCACAGTCGGTCCCTGCTGTTACCTGGGGAGACCCAGGCTGTACAGGTTGTGGAATATTCACTATGAAATACTACTCAGTAATAAAAAGGTGCAAAAACAGTGCATCGTAAATCTCCAAAAACATAATAGGATAAAACGAAACAAAACCACAGACACTTCATAATGTGCAATTCTCTTTGTGCAAGTAGGATGTTAAAAGTGGGTGTTTCCTGAGGCTGATGGTCGGGGGTGCTGGGGAAAAATGACCCCGAGAAAGCCTCTGTAGGTGAAGAAAATGCTCTGATCAGCTTCTGCTATTTTGCTTTTTGAGACAGAACTTCATGCTGCCCAAGTGGGCCTCAAACTACGTAGCAGACACAGGCCTTGAACACCTGATCTTCATGCTTCCCCTGATGACAGGCATGCGCCACCATGTCCTGTTTTAATACCCTGAGTATAGAAGTGTTCATACTAAGGTATACAACTCCAAAACCTTCCTGCTATAATAGGCAAATGTGTTGCATGCTTATAAACTAGTAAATCTGGGGAAAAGGTGCGTGAACAATAGTAGAGAGGGAGCAAATTTGAATTTACATCACAATTTTCCCTTTCCTCAATATGTAGTAACCCTTTTTACTCTGAGAAGTTTCCTCTGATATTAAATTGATGCCTAATGGGAAGCCATCCTCTCTTTATTATAAGTATCTTTATTTTTGGAATGAGTTTGTTTCTTGTCAACCCTGATAGTCTCTGCCATTTCATTTGGTATGTCTAGACCATTGCCATTTGAAGTGAGGGCTGCCATAGTTGAATTAATAATTAATCAATATTCCTATTTTATAGCCTTGTCTTCTGTCTTCCACACTTCCTGCCTCCTATGTGCTATTTTTCATTCCTTAGCGTACCAATTACTCTTGGGTCTTAGCAACCAGACTATCAACTCCAAGATCTTAGCATGTGAAGTGAACACCCTACTTACTGCTCAAGTGCATCTGCGTCCCTTATATCTCTAAAAGGTTTTTAAATAATTAACCTAGAGATGACAATACATAGCTACAAACTTGTGGGCAGGTCTACTTTGGGACAGTGCCGTACCACAAGGGAAGAGCCAGTCCTTGCAGCAAGGCCTTCCCCACTGGCTCCGTCCAGACAGTGTAGCATTTTATCCAGCATTCCATCTGCCCACATGCGATGATCATCAGGTATGCTGATGTTCTTTTTGCACAAGTTGTCTGGGTAGGTGAGTTGGGAAGAAGAGAAGCCAAATATTTCATCCTCCTCTAAGGCTGCTTTTCTGGGTTCCTTGAGCTTTTCGAATGACACATAATAATCCTGCATATTTAAGGCGTGGAGTGTGATGTTTTGATAGGCTTCTGCATTGTATACCATTGTATACCGAGGAAGCAGGATGGCATAGCCACATCTGTCTTTGAGAGGAGAACACTTACAGTCTGCTTTAGTCACTGCTAACCACCGCTACTCCGACTGTGTAACAGAATGGATAGAATGTAGTCTTAAGAATAGTAAAATTCAGTCCTCAGCCCCATCATCCCAACTCCCCGCTCCCCCCTTTACCCTCTGCTTCTGGTAACTACTATTTCACTCTTAAGTGTTACCAAGTTCTTTAGATTCCACATGCCAAATCACTCTTGAGTGAATGCAATGCCCACCAGGCTAACATTGCTATGCTGGATGGCTTACTAGGATTCTTAGTGTGTAGATACAGAATGGGCAGACCATGCAATATAGCCATTCCCTTTGAGCAGACAGGTAGATTTAGGTCTGGATGTTCATAAACAGTGTAGATGTTTCTTCTGCAAACGGATTTCATGGTTTTTGGCTACGCATGTACATACATACATGCACACATACATACAGTAATTATTTGAAGTTTTGGGAGATCCTTGCACCGTTTTCCATAATGGTTGTACTAACTTGGGTTCCTGAAAATACCATGTAAGCACCCCTCTGCTCCACTTCTGGCCGACTCTGAGCCGTCTGTAGAACAGCTGTCCTAATTGGTGAGAGGCAGGAGCTTACTGAGGTTTTGTCTTTCCCTGATTACATAAGTAATGTTAAATACTTCTTCCTACGCCGATTGGCAGTTTCCACATCTTCTGAGAGATGTCTGTGCAGATCCTGAGCCTGGTCTCAAGTCAGACGGGGAGGGGATCCTATTTTGTATATTATATACTTTGGGTCACAATCCCTTTCAGATGCATGCTCTGCAAACACAATTCTGTCCTCTAGGCTCCCTGTGCAGAAATCTTCCAGTTTGTGACAAACAGTCCCAAAGGTCTCCTTTGCTTTTGTTACCTGTAGTGTGAGCATCAGACTTACTTTGTGTCCAGTTCAAGGTCTTGAAACTTCTATGGTCTTTCAGTAGATGTACTTATTGCCTGTATATACTGTATATAGTTGTTGTACTTACTGTATAGTTTTTATTTATAGTCTTCTACTTTTTTACCCAAAAGAGGGGAAATGTGATATTTTATTTGTGTTTCAATAAATAAAGCTTGGCTGAAGATCAGAGTGCTAGCCACACTAATCAACCATACAGGCCAGGCAGTGGTGGCACACACCTTTAATCCCAGCCCCAGAGAGGAATATAAGCCAGAATGACAGGAACTCGCTTTCTTTCAGTCTGACGATTTCATAGAGATAAGAGCTCTCTAATGGTTGGCTGCTTTGCTTTTCTGATACTCCACTTGAACCCCAATATCTGTCTCTGGATTTTTATTAGTCATGCTACATCTGGCAATAGTAAGTAGTTCATAGGTCTCGGTCTCACAGTTGCGTTTTAATCCACTTTGAGTTGATCGTTGTACGTGTGAGAGAGGGGCCTATTCCATTCTTTTGCACGTGGGCAACACCATTCATTTCTTTTTTAGTTATAAATTTTAAATTAGCTTACAAAGCAATAGGTTTCCATACGGGCTTATCATCCATACTTCATTTGACTTGACTGTCCCATCTCTCCCTTCTCTGCCTCGTCTGTTCCCTCTCTGTCCTTTCCCCCAATGCTCATCCTTCCACGTTGTTCTCTTGTCTTCTTTGCCCGCCCTTAGTCTCTTCGAGTTTTCTGACCTTGACCCCTCTTCTTGGACACACATATGTAACTGAGGCAGAGATCTGTGTATGAGAGAGAACATACGGTCTGAGCCTGGGTTACTTCCCTTACTGTTTCCCAGATTCAAGCATTTTCCTGCTAATTTCACTTTTCTTCTACACAGATGAATAAAATCCCATTTCATACATGTGCCACATTGTCACTATCTTTTCTCCAGTAGATGGCTATCTAGGCTGGCTTCATTTCTTGCTGCTGTGAAAAAAGCCAGTGAAAGCTATCATAGGACACGGCATCCTTTGGGTCTACGCCTAAGAAGGCCAACAGTTTTTATTAAAGAGACTTTCTCGCACTGCATGCCTTTGGTCCCTTTGTCACATATGTATTGACAGTAAGTATGGAGTTTTGTTTTAAAGACTTTTTTAGTCCGACAGAACATATGTTGTCTTTATGGCAGTACCATGCTGTTTTGTTTATTATAGGTTTTTATCATATTTCAAAGCTAAGGAGTACTGCCTCCATTTTGTTTTGTTTTGCTATTCTTTTGTGACTTTATACGAATCTTAAGATCTATTTTTCTATGCACTATAAAAATGTCATTGGTATTTGGTGGGGACTGGATCCAAGACCGCTTTGGGACTCTTTCTTCATACAGCAAAGTCTCTGCCCTTTATTTTCCTTTTCCCTGAAAGAAAAAGATGGTCCCACTCACAATACAAAAAGAAAAGCCCTCAATTTTTAAGAGAAACTACAGAAAATCAAAGACAAAGAAAAGAAACCTAAGCAACTATTAATATAATTAGTATGCTTTTTTCCTCCCTCTCTGTCTTTGAT